>OX369294.1:13810736-14000662 GCA_947284805.1 Coleophora flavipennella | reverse complement strand
GCCCCTAACTTCAACTTCAACTTCAACTTCCTGCACTGGCATTGCTCATGTCCTTTATGTCCGATAGGTCACAAGTCGTGGTAGGCGATGGAGGCCGTTTACAGTCATCGGAACTAAGTAACTTAATGGGCGTCCCACAGGGTTCATGCTTATCCAACACCCTGTTCAGCATTCTCCTAAATGACCTCCCTCGAGCTGTTGCGGGGTCTGACATATATATGTATGCGGATGACGTAACTGCCGTCATCTCAGCCGACACTCCGCAACAACTGGAAGAAAAGACGAGCGACACAGTACCGCGCCTGTGTCGCTGGTTTTACTCAAACGGCTTGGCGTTAAATAGAGATAAGACCTATTTTATGCGCTTCAAACTGAACGGACATTTACCGCAGCCCATGAGAATACTAGCTGGCGATACCGTAATACAACAGGTGACAGAAACCCGCCTACTGGGATTCTGTCTGGATAGCGCGCTCGGGTGGGACGCGCACATCGAGGGGCTGTGCGCGCGCCTCGGCCGTGCATGCTTTGCGCTGCGTCGCCTCGCAGCGACAGCGACAAGCGAAACAGTGAGGTCCTGTTATTTCGCCACAGTACATTCACTGATATCCTACGGAACAGAACTATATGGGCGAACACTGCTGACTGGCATCGGGTGTTCGTGATGCAAAAGCGTGCGATTCGTGCCATGGCTGGGATTCCCGATGACGTATCTGCTCATGAGTATTTCAAGGCTTATAATATTTTAACCCTACCCTGCATATTAATACAACAAGTAGCTGTGTTTACACATACAAATATCTCCCTTTTCCAAACGAGGGGAACGAATAAAAAAATTAACCTTAGAAGTAATAGATATAGCTGTCGTCTAGCAACTGTGCCGCACAAATTAAAAAAGAGCGAAAGATCGGTTTATGTGACGGGACCATCCGTATATAACCGGCTTCCCGATAGCACCAGGGATGCACCTTCCGTCCATTGCTTCAAGCGTAAATTAAAGGAGTGGCTTCTGGAGAGACAATTTTATGACATAAGATAATTCTTAGAAACAAAACTCCAGCCTATGTAAAGTGCCAGCAATAGTACGAGTCATTATATATATTTTTATTTTTATTACGTACAAGATAAATCTAAATTATTTTTATTTTTTTGACATTGATTAATAAAATTAGTGCTATTACTAATAATCCTTATTAGATGTATACAAATTATTAATAATATTATTAATACTATAAATTGATTTGTACTTCAATTGTATTTTAAGTACATTAACGTGCAACAGAACATGTTGTTAATAAAATTTTCATTTTCATTTAGAAAACATTTTTTCAGTTTACAACAGAAATCCGACACACAGCGAAAATGCCGCTTGCGAAAACTCTATTGCAAATTTTTTTTTGCTGGCTTGGCATCTAGCAAATGCTCAATATTCCTACGAAAAACCGGTTACAAAGATACAAAGTCGACATCAAAAAATACTTACTACTATCTTCATTGTATTATCATAGATAATTAGAGTGAAGTTTGTGCGGCCCTATGCGGCCTATAGTAGTCCCCGCGACGCTCGAGAAGTTAAGGTGTTAAAAAAACATTCATCATCATCATCATCATATTGCAGGACAAAGGCCTCCCTCAAGGATTTCCACGACGACTGGTTCTGCGCTATCCGAATTCAGCGGCTTCCCGCAACCTCATTATATTGAAATAAATAATTAACCACATCATTAAGAATTTTACAGTCGGATTCAGTAAGTATGGTCAATTAGCCATCCTAACAGGAATGCTGTTACGAAGTTTCAGTACCGTCACTCGTCATTGGATGTGGCTTCCTTTGATTTCCATGAGAAAGCATGTTTGCGCGTTCACAGATCTTCGATCAGAGGATGTAGTTAGGATATTAAATCTAATGATGGCAGCAGCGGGAACAAACAGCTCGGCACGCCGCGCGCCGCTGCTGGTGTAATTTGTTCAAACACCGCTCGGACCGCTATTAGGTCATTAAATGCAGTTTGAGGGGTGGGGCGGGGCGGAAGGGCGAGGGGGGGGGTCTTTTGGGTTATTCTGGACTACATCAACAATTCAACTGCAAAATAGGGGAGACTTTTTCTACTTAGTAAAGCAATGGTTAGTAAAATAAAAGCTGCATTTAATCTGTTCCATTGTGATGAGTTGATGACGCAATATGACGTCCAGACAAGCAGTGCGCCAGTGCGCCAGTGGGTAAAGAAGATAAACAAAAATTAAATTTAAAAAATCAAAAACCCAACTGCGTAAAAAATATGGAAACAACTGAGTTATTTTTATTGTTAAATTAAAGAAGATGCCTTGAAGACATATTGCATCAGACTGCCTAAGGTTTTTGTGAGATTGTGCAGCAGATAGTCTTTCTTTACTGCTTCAACTGGCGAAAGGGCCACTACGAATATTACTGGGTGCAGGATAAGTTTAGGGATACAGAAATTTTTAAAATTTACGTGAAAATGGTCGTTAACCAACTTCAAACCGCTATAGATCCTAAACGTAATTTGTGATGAAAAACATTAAAAATGGCCCACGCGTTTAGTCTCCAAAACGTTGTGGCGAACAAACATACATACATAGGCTGACAAATACAATACCCTCCTTTGCATCGCGTAGTCGGGTAAAAAGACGTTGTGTGAAAATCATAAACACAGATTAATGGGGCTCACATTTAATTTGAAAGTGGCATAAAGTTTACTGACACACATACATACAGTTAGGTACTTTTCTATGATAAAAAACTAAAAACCGACTTCAAAAAGAAATTCACTCAAAATTATAAAATAACATTTTTTAAATAAATAATATAATAATTGAAATTAAACAACAATAACGAAATTAAAGGTAGATACGAAACAAATTAGGGACCCACAATTTTTTTTGAGGTCGTGTTACCTCTCTAACGTTTTAGATTCGATGGCTTTGCTGGCACCGACCTCAAAAAAAATAGGCCCCTAATATTTTTCTTACCTATCTTTAATTTCGTTACTCTTAGTTAACTTCGTTTATTTACATGTTTAAATAATATTTTATAATTTTGAGTTAACTTTTATTACTTTCAGTTTTATTTTTTTTGTGATAATGCTATATCTAACAACGTTATACCCTATAACCCTCTCGGCAATAGGATATCATCAAATAATAATGCATGTGTTAAATCGGATAAGTCGGATATATACAGGGTGTAACATAAAGGTGTGGTGATACTTTAAGGTGGGCTTGTACCCATCAAACTGAACAACTTTCTCCATGGAACCCATAGTCAAATCGCAAAAAAAAATTTGAACTTCCCATACTAAGTTGGCTGATCAGCTGATCGAGTTAGTATGGGAGAGCCAAATTTTTTTTTGCGATTTGACTATGGGTTCCATGGAGAAAGTTGTTCAGTTTGATGGGTACAAGCCCACCTTAAAGTATCACCACACCTTTATGTTACACCCTGTATATATCCGACTTATCCGATTTAACACATGCATTATTATTTGATGATATCCTATTGCCGAGAGGGTTATAGGGTATAACGTTGTTAGATATAGCATTATCACAAAAAAAATAAAACTGAAAGTAATAAAAGTTAACTCAAAATTATAAAATATTATTTAAACATGTAAATAAACGAAGTTAACTAAGAGTAACGAAATTAAAGATAGGTAAGAAAAATATTAGGGGCCTATTTTTTTTGAGGTCGGTGCCAGCAAAGCCATCGAATCTAAAACGTTAGAGAGGTAACACGACCTCAAAAAAAATTGTGGGTCCCTAATTTGTTTCGTATCTACCTTTAATTTCGTTATTGTTGTTTAATTTCAATTATTATATTATTTATTTAAAAAATGTTATTTTATAATTTTGAGTGAATTTCTTTTTGAAGTCGGTTTTTAGTTTTTTATCATAGAAAAGTACCTAACTGTATGTATGTGTGTCAGTAAACTTTATGCCACTTTCAAATTAAATGTGAGCCCCATTAATCTGTGTTTATGATTTTCACACAACGTCTTTTTACCCGACTACGCGATGCAAAGGAGGGTATTGTATTTGTCAGCCTATGTATGTATGTTTGTTCGCCACAACGTTTTGGAGACTAAACGCGTGGGCCATTTTTAATGTTTTTCATCACAAATTACGTTTAGGATCTATAGCGGTTTGAAGTTGGTTAACGACCATTTTCACGTAAATTTTAAAAATTTCTGTATCCCTAAACTTATCCTGCACCCAGTAATATTCGTAGTGGCCCTTTCGCCAGTTGAAGCAGTAAAGAAAGACTATCTGCTGCACAATCTCACAAAAACCTTAGGCAGTCTGATGCAATATGTCTTCAAGGCATCTTCTTTAATTTAACAATAAAAATAACTCAGTTGTTTCCATATTTTTTACGCAGTTGGGTTTTTGATTTTTTAAATTTAATTTTTGTTTATCTTCTTTACCCACTGGCGCACTGGCGCACTGCTTGTCTGGACGTCATATTGCGTCATCAACTCATCACAATGGAACAGATTAAATGCAGCTTTTATTTTACTAACCATTGCTTTACTAAGTAGAAAAAGTCTCCCCTATTTTGCAGTTGAATTGTTGATGTAGTCCAGAATAACCCAAAAGACCCCCCCCCTCGCCCTTCCGCCCCGCCCCACCCCTCAAACTGCATTTAATGACCTAATAGCGGTCCGAGCGGTGTTTGAACAAATTACACCAGCAGCGGCGCGCGGCGTGCCGAGCTGTTTGTTCCCGCTGCTGCCATCATTAGATTTAATATCCTAACTACATCCTCTGATCGAAGATCTGTGAACGCGCAAACATGCTTTCTCATGGAAATCAAAGGAAGCCACATCCAATGACGAGTGACGGTACTGAAACTTCGTAACAGCATTCCTGTTAGGATGGCTAATTGACCATACTTACTGAATCCGACTGTAAAATTCTTAATGATGTGGTTAATTATTTATTTCAATATAATGAGGTTGCGGGAAGCCGCTGAATTCGGATAGCGCAGAACCAGTCGTCGTGGAAATCCTTGAGGGAGGCCTTTGTCCTGCAATATGATGATGATGATGATGAATGTTTTTTTAACACCTTAACTTCTCGAGCGTCGCGGGGACTACTATAGGCCGCATAGGGCCGCACAAACTTCACTCTAATTATCTATGATAATACAATGAAGATAGTAGTAAGTATTTTTTGATGTCGACTTTGTATCTTTGTAACCGGTTTTTCGTAGGAATATTGAGCATTTGCTAGATGCCAAGCCAGCAAAAAAAAATTTGCAATAGAGTTTTCGCAAGCGGCATTTTCGCTGTGTGTCGGATTTCTGTTGTAAACTGAAAAAATGTTTTCTAAATGAAAATGAAAATTTTATTAACAACATGTTCTGTTGCACGTTAATGTACTTAAAATACAATTGAAGTACAAATCAATTTATAGTATTAATAATATTATTAATAATTTGTATACATCTAATAAGGATTATTAGTAATAGCACTAATTTTATTAATCAATGTCAAAAAAATAAAAATAATTTAGATTTATCTTGTACGTAATAAAAATAAAAATATATATAATGACTCGTACTATTGCTGGCACTTTACATAGGCTGGAGTTTTGTTTCTAAGAATTATCTTATGTCATAAAATTGTCTCTCCAGAAGCCACTCCTTTAATTTACGCTTGAAGCAATGGACGGAAGGTGCATCCCTGGTGCTATCGGGAAGCCGGTTATATACGGATGGTCCCGTCACATAAACCGATCTTTCGCTCTTTTTTAATTTGTGCGGCACAGTTGCTAGACGACAGCTATATCTATTACTTCTAAGGTTAATTTTTTTATTCGTTCCCCTCGTTTGGAAAAGGGAGATATTTGTATGTGTAAACACAGCTACTTGTTGTATTAATATGCAGGGTAGGGTTAAAATATTATAAGCCTTGAAATACTCATGAGCAGATACGTCATCGGGAATCCCAGCCATGGCACGAATCGCACGCTTTTGCATCACGAACACCCGATGCCAGTCAGCAGTGTTCGCCCATATAGTTCTGTTCCGTAGGATATCAGTGAATGTACTGTGGCGAAATAACAGGACCTCACTGTTTCGCTTGTCGCTGTCGCTGCGAGGCGACGCAGCGCAAAGCATGCACGGCCGAGGCGCGCGCACAGCCCCTCGATGTGCGCGTCCCACCCGAGCGCGCTATCCAGACAGAATCCCAGTAGGCGGGTTTCTGTCACCTGTTGTATTACGGTATCGCCAGCTAGTATTCTCATGGGCTGCGGTAAATGTCCGTTCAGTTTGAAGCGCATAAAATAGGTCTTATCTCTATTTAACGCCAAGCCGTTTGAGTAAAACCAGCGACACAGGCGCGGTACTGTGTCGCTCGTCTTTTCTTCCAGTTGTTGCGGAGTGTCGGCTGAGATGACGGCAGTTACGTCATCCGCATACATATATATGTCAGACCCCGCAACAGCTCGAGGGAGGTCATTTAGGAGAATGCTGAACAGGGTGTTGGATAAGCATGAACCCTGTGGGACGCCCATTAAGTTACTTAGTTCCGATGACTGTAAACGGCCTCCATCGCCTACCACGACTTGTGACCTATCGGACATAAAGGACATGAGCAATGCCAGTGCAGGTCCTTGTATTCCGTAGTGTACCAGTTTGTCCGCTATGAGGCGATGATCAGCTGTGTCGAAAGCGCGCGAAAGGTCGCAGCACACGATTGCGACTTGGCGGCCCGCTTCGCGGGCTCTCAGCACGGACCACTGTACTTCGCGGACCAAGTCGGTAGTAGATCTTCCAGAGCGGTAGGCATACTGTCTGTCTGATAAAACAAAGAGAGGGATCCAGTAGGACAGAACCCTTTGGTTAATGCCCACCTCTCAAATTTTACTTATCGCCGGAACGAGTGAGATGGGACGATATGACTTTAATGAGGCCTTGGAACCCTTTCCTTTGTACAGAGGTGATATTTTAACTTTTTTAAGTTCTGGTGGGATTGTACCATCACGGATGCAATAATTGTATAGTTCGGACAACACAAAACAAAGAGGTCCACCGACCCTCTTCAAGGTGCTGGCCGATAGGTTGTATATATCGCAGCTGTTTTTGCAAGCAATATGGACCTTAAGTATCCTATCAACCTCATCCGGAGTAAAGGGTCTCAACCTCAGAGAGCGGTCGCAGGCAGGCATGCCGGCAGCAAGCACCTCCAGACAGCGCCGAGGGTCGGGTGCGGGCGCGCCGCACAACGCCGCAGCCGTGACAAACTCCTTGTTCATTACATCGACTGCGTGCTGTTTAGACGGAAATACTTGTCCTTGACTGTCCCTAATTAATTCGGTGAAATCAATACGGTTTTTATTTTTTCTTCCAAGTTCGATATTAATTATGCTCCACATACGTTTACTTTTATTAGGGTCTCGTTTTATCAATTCACTGTAATAGTGGGTGCGCTTGCGTTTGATCATTGAATTATACCTAATGGAAATCGTATCTGCAGCATCAGCGACACGGGTGTCCAAAGGATATTTGTTTTTTAGATTTAAGATGTCAAACAAAAGCAACAGCAAATAGGCAAGTGTTTAGTAAGAATCTAATATCAAGTTACTGGGAAAATAACGCGGATTATGTGTCCGTACTATACGCTACCACTAAAATGTATACTGTGCTCTGTGGCCAGGGACAGCGCGCCCTTTACGTGTGCTCTATGTCCAGGGACAGCGCGCCCCTTACGTGTGCTCTGTGGCCAGGGACAGCGCGCCCTTTACGTGTGCTCTATGTCCAGGGACAGCGCGCCCCTTACGTGTGCTCTGTGGCCAGGGACAGCGCGCCCTTTACGTGTGCTCTATGTCCAGGGACAGCGCGCCCCTTACGTGTGCTCTGTGGCCAGGGACAGCGCGCCCTTTACGTGTGCTCTATGTCCAGGGACAGCGCGCCCCTTACGTGTGCTCTGTGGCCAGGGACAGCGCGCCCTTTACGTGTGCTCTATGTCCAGGGACAGCGCGCCCCTTACGTGTGCTCTGTGGCCAGGGACAGCGCGCCCTTTACGTGTGCTCTATGTCCAGGGACAGCGCGCCCCTTACGTGTGCTCTGTGGCCAGGGACAGCGCGCCCTTTACGTGTGCTCTATGTCCAGGGACAGCGCGCCCCTTACGTGTGCTCTATGTCCAGGGACAGCGCGCCCCTTACGTGTGCTCTGTGGCCAGGGACAGCGCGCCCCTTACGTGTGCTCTATGTCCAGGGACAGCGCGCCCCTTACGTGTGCTCTGTGGCCAGGGACAGCGCGCCCTTTACGTGTGCTCTATGTCCAGGGACAGCGCGCCCCTTACGTGTGCTCTGTGGCCAGGGACAGCGCGCCCTTTACGTGTGCTCTATGTCCAGGGACAGCGCGCCCCTTACGTGTGCTCTGTGGCCAGGGACAGCGCGCCCTTTACGTGTGCTCTATGTCCAGGGACAGCGCGCCCCTTACGTGTGCTCTATGTCCAGGGACAGCGCGCCCCTTACGTGTGCTCTGTGGCCAGGGACAGCGCGCCCCTTACGTGTGCTCTATGTCCAGGGACAGCGCGCCCCTTACGTGTGCTCTATGTCCAGGGACAGCGCGCCCCTTACGTGTGCTCTGTGGCCAGGGACAGCGCGCCCCTTACGTGTGCTCTATGTCCAGGGACAGCGCGCCCCTTACGTGTGCTCTGTGGCCAGGGACAGCGCGCCCTTTACGTGTGCTCTATGTCCAGGGACAGCGCGCCCCTTACGTGTGCTCTATGTCCAGGGACAGCGCGCCCCTTACGTGTGCTCTGTGGCCAGGGACAGCGCGCCCCTTACGTGTGCTCTATGTCCAGGGACAGCGCGCCCCTTACGTGTGCTCTATGTCCAGGGACAGCGCGCCCCTTACGTGTGCTCTGTGGCCAGGGACAGCGCGCCCCTTACGTGTGCTCTATGTCCAGGGACAGCGCGCCCCTTACGTGTGCTCTATGTCCAGGGACAGCGCGCCCCTTACGTGTGCTCTATGTCCAGGGACAGCGCGCCCCTTACGTGTGCTCTATGTCCAGGGACAGCGCGCCCTTACGGGTCAAACTGTGCTCTGTGGCCAGGGACAGCGCGCCCTTACGGGTCAAACTGTGCTCTGTGGCCAGGGACAGCGCGCCCTTATGGGTCAAACTGTGCTCCATGTCCAGGGACAGCGCGCCCTTACGGGTCAAACTGTGCTCCATGTCCAGGGACAGCGCGCCCTTACGGGTCAAACTGTGCTCCATGTCCAGGGACAGCGCGCCCTTACGGGTCAAACTGTGCTCCATGTCCAGGGACAGCGCGCCCTTACGGGTCAAACTGTGCTCTATGTCCAGGGACAGCGCGCCCTTACGGGTCAAACTGTGCTCTATGTCCAGAGACAGCGCGCCCCTTACGGGTCAAACTGTGCTCTATGTCCAGGGACAGCGCGCCCCTTACGGGTCAAACTGTGCTCTATGTCCAGGGACAGCGCGCCCTTACGGGTCAAACTGTGCTCTATGTCCAGGGACAGCGCGCCCCTTACGGGTCAAACTGTGCTCTATGTCCAGGGACAGCGCGCCCCTTACGGGTCAAACTGTGCTCTATGTCCAGGGACAGCGCGCCCTTACGGGTCAAACTGTCCTCTGTGGCCAGGGACAGCGCGCCCTTACGGGTCAAACTGTGCTCTATGTCCAGGGACAGCGCGCCCCTTACCGGTCAAACTGTGCTCTGTGACCAGGGACAGCGCGCCCTTACGGGTCAAACTGTGCTCTATGTCCAGGGACAGCGCGCCCCTTACGGGTCAAACTGTGCTCTATGTCCAGGGACAGCGCGCCCTTACGGGTCAAACTGTGCTCTATGTCCAGGGACAGCGCGCCCTTACGGGTCAAACTGTGCTCTATGTCCAGGGACAGCGCGCCCCTTACCGGTCAAACTGTGCTCTGTGGCCAGGGACAGCGCGCCCTTACGGGTCAAACTGTGCTCTATGTCCAGGGACAGCGCGCCCCTTACGGGTCAAACTGTGCTCTATGTCCAGGGACAGCGCGCCCTTACGGGTCAAACTGTGCTCTATGTCCAGGGACAGCGCGCCCCTTACGGGTCAAACTGTGCTCTATGTCCAGGGACAGCGCGCCCCTTACGGGTCAAAAACGGCTAAGCGTTAACCTTTTTTAAAGGCAAACCACAACCAAAACAAGTCATATTCATATTAGATTAAGAACGCCGTCCCCGGCCGCGGCCGACGCCCATACAAATCGTAGTCTACTGATTATTTGAATACATGACATTGTTTTACAAAAAGATACGTTTATTTGCGATCGCATAAGAGAATGTCCGTTTAGCCCTGCCTTTTAAAAAAAAACTTATATAATATGTATAAACATATGTATTATTACTTTAGACCGTTACCTTTAACTCAGGATACCTATAAAAGTTTTTTTTGAAAAAGACAGGGATATACAAGGACATAGATTTTTTTTATCCAATCGTAAATAAACGGATCTTTATATAAAACAATTTCTTTTTTTTAATTATCAGTAGACTACGATTTGTATGGACGGCCTGCTTAAACCGACGCAACATCAGTCTTTACGAGGCCCGCATCACACAGACCTTGAGCACAGTATAATAAAGAGTAGGTACTAGCGTACCTTGAGTAAAAAAGCTAACTAACTTATTAAAATACAAATTCAATCATAAATCATAGAGGTAGGTACGAGAAGGTGCGCCAAACCGCGTACGGCTAATCAATTAATTAAAGTACATTTATGAAGCTGCTTCTCTATATATGTCGAGAGCAATTTACCACGAATAGCCAAAATAGCTACAATTGAGGAGAGCTAACGAATCGTGCGCCGTGACGTGCGTGCGTCACCGCACCGCTTCACCGGCTCACCGTGCGCGCGCGCAGCACGACCGCAGCCGTGCCCGTGCGTCGCCACTCGCCGTGTTACAAGGAAGCTATGGTCACTATTGATTGCTTTAATGACATAGATATAACATGTTTTTGGCGATCGCGATCGAGGCAAAAACTAAACTGCGTCTTTGAGATGAGACGCAGCCGCGGGACTGACGAGCACGAGCACGAGCACGAGCACTCCACCAGCTCGAAGAATCGTAAAGTAACATACACCCTTCACCGATTTCTTTGGAACAGTGCATTATTTTTATCTCAGAAAAAACATGTTTGACAAATGATTGTGTTTGTGAGGTAATCACATCAATAGAGGCAAACAACGAGGCGCTTTCAAGTGGAAGATAGTGCGATATTAACGAGTGGTGTGCAGGCGCAGCAGTGAGTGGGCGTAGGGTGCCATTAGCGCGCATGACTTGCGCCCCCGGGCTGCGCCGCCCCGCGCACCGCGCTGCGCGCGCGCACCGCGTGGGAACCACGAGGTGGCAGTAATTGGGCGACTAATCCGATTATTTGTGCGCTCAGAAAAAGGAATCAAGAAAGAATAAAGACGTCTCGTCTGCTCACTGCCGGCCGTGCTGGCATCGCGTCGCGCAATCACAAAGTTATTTTAATCACCTGTTTTTGTGGAGCTTTTATGTTTTTTGTGCTAGTATACATAAAAACCGGCCAAGTGCGAGTCGGACTGGCGCACCGACGGTTCCGTAACACCGCACCTCTCTACACAAGTATAATAATGATACATATTCATTACAATCAATCATTATCGGCAAACCGACTGGGAGTCGAAGTGGTCGCCATGAGCGAAATCGGTCGGATAGATCATCATAATCACAATCAAAAGAAAACTAAAAAGCGATTGGTGTTTTTTTTTATTTAGTTAAGGCCTTCGAGCTCCTTAGCGCGAGTGCGACTCACACTTGGCAGGTTTTCATTAATTGTTGGTTTACTAAAGTAAAGGGTTTGTACTATAATTACGAGGGCTGTTTGATAAGTACCCGTTTATGGCAAAAAAAACCATTTTTTTTGTATATATGCATTTATTTTTCTACGCAGTCACCTTTTAACTCTATACACTTGTTCCACCTATACTCAAGCTTCAATAAACCATCCAAAAAGTATGATTTTGGAAAGTCATTAAAATAGGCCTCTGTGGCGGCAATGACTTCGTCATTTGATCTAAATCGCTTACCACCGAGCAATTTTTTTAGGTTGGGAAACAAAAAAAATCGCATGGGGCCAAATCTGCAGAATATGGGGGATGAGGCAATAGTTCGTAGCGTAACTGTGCTAATTTAGCCGTCACAACTCTGGACGAATGAGCCGGGGCGTTGTCGTGATGAAACAGTACTTTTTTCTTTTTTAAATGGGGTCGTTTGTCCTTCAAGACGGCGTCAAATTCATCCAATAAATTGGCATAGCACTGCCCTGTTATCGTTTTCCCCCTTTCCAAGTAGTCAATATGTATAATACCCTGCGAATCCCAAAAACAGTCGCCATGACCTTTCCAGCCGATGGGACGGTTTTTGCTTTCTTTGGAGCAGGTTCACCCGGTAAAATCCACTGCTTCGACTGCTCTTTCATTTCCGAGGTGTAGTGGTGAACCCACGTTTCGTCCACGGTTACGAAACGACGCAGAAACTCCTTCGGGTTACGTTTGAACACGGCCAAACACTGCTCCGAAGTAGTCAGTCGGTTCCGTTTTTGCTCCTCCGTGAGTAAACGCGGCACCCACCTCGCCGATACTTTCTTCATACCCAATTTTTCTACTAATATGTGTTGTACCCTCTCGATTGAAACGTTTACACCATCAACGATTTCTCGAAGTTTAATTCGGCGGTCGGCTAAAACGATATTTTCAATTTTCTTAACCATATCGTCTGTAGTCACCTCAATTGGCCGGCCTGGGCGATCCTCATCAAAGACGGTTGTTTTCCCCCGCTTAAACTCGTTATACCAATATCTGACGGTTGTCATAGAAGGAGCACATTCATGGTAAACCGCTTGCATTCTTACTTTTATTTCATCACATGTTTTTCCTTCCAAAAACAAGAATCTAATTACAGACCGATACTGTTCTTTCTCCATTTTAACAATTTCAAGTTCACGCTTTCACTAAATCGCTGTCAAATGAGAAAAAAACAAAAGAATGCAATTTTTTTTTCTTTTTCCCGCCTCTGAAAAATGGCTTAAAAAGGTGGTATACTTATTTTCGGCTAGTGATATTAATATATTTAGTAAACGGGTACTTATCAAACAGCTTAGGTAGGTACGACGACGCCACAAGTATTGTTTGTCCCTCACGCTTGTACGTAATTTACCACTTTTAAGATATAGCAAAAAAAAACATAAAAACCGCCAAGTGTGAGTTGGCCTCGCGCAAACTAGGGTTCCGTAGTATTAAAAAAAAATTGTAAATATTTTAAAAAGCAAAGGTCATTGGGCAGCATAGTATGAAACCTATACCCACGGCCTACAGAAAAAAAATTAGGTAGGATGTTTAGATAAACGTCTCTAGTTTACGAATATATATGTCGCATTAACGTAGTTAATGGGATTCAAGCCAAAAGCTTAAAAAAGAAAAATATAATATTGAGGTTAAAACTTTCGTGTTAGCAACGTGACAGAACGTCCTTAAACCATATTATTATCAACAAAATCCAAACCAAATGCAAACTAAAAGTCCAATAAACACGCCAAAGTAATCGATTAAAACAATATAAGCTCAAATAACACAGATCGCAACGACAAATGACGAGGGACTGCGTCGATGTAAGACAAGTTGTGCGCGACGCGAGCGCAACGACGAAACCGGTTTCTACTTGTCGTACGAGTGAGATGGCATATGCTTGCCGTTGACCGCGCGTTCTTTGCGCACATACCAAAAACTAAAGAAACGTTTATTTTTTCTATTTTACACACTTAATGCTTCACTAAAATTGTTTTATTTACGCATTTATATTTTTTTTACATTTTATTCCCATGGTTTAAAAAAAAAAACTATTTGTAATGAAATGTGGGTTAATACTTAACAATTTAAAACTAATTTGGTTTTTGTAGGATAACTTTAGTTAACCGGGTCAGATTTTGCCCAATGACCTTTATATTTGCAGTTGGTAACAGAACATTTTGTATGGAAATAATAACTTTCTACAAATCCAACTGCACGTCTACTGCCTACTTACTTAGTCGTGATAGTTTTCCTTTTTAATTGATTATATATCCTACTATTTTCATTTTTTTTTCAGGTGTCCTGAAATAGTGGTTTAGCTGGTGGGGGGAGGGGAGGGGGAGGAGAGGACACTTGACTCTAGCAAAAATTATCACTTTAAAGCTTTATATTTCGCAAACAGATCCCTGAATCGAGAAATGGTTTTAATAAACCCTCAATATTTTTAAAAGACTTATTCAACAATACCCCACAGGCTAGGGTACGTCAACAATACCCCCCAGGCTAGGGTACGTCAACAATACCCCACAGGCTAGGGTACGTCAACAATACCTCACAGGCTAGGGTACGTCAACAATACCCCAAAGGCTAGGGTACGTCAACAATACCCCACAGGCTGGGGTACGTCAACAATACCCCACAGGCTAGGGTACGTCAACAATACCCCACAGGCTAGGGTACGTCAACAATACCCCACAGGCTAGGGTACGTCAACAATACCCCACAGGCTAGGGTACGTCAACAATACCCCACAGGCTAGGGTACGTCAACAATACCCCACAGGCTAGGGTACGTCAACAATACCCCACAGGCTAGGGTACGTCAACAATACCCCACAGGCTAGGGTACGTCAACAATACCCCACAGGCTAGGGTACGTCAACAATACCCCACAGGCTAGGGTACGTCAACAATACCCCACAGGCTGGGGTACGTCAACAATACTCCACAGGCTAGGGTACGTCAACAATACCCCACAGGCTAGGGTACGTCAACAATACCCCACAGGCTAGGGTACGTCAACAATATCCCACAGGCTAGGGTACGTCAACAATACCCCACAGGCTAGGGTACGTCAACAATACCCCACAGGCTAGGGTACGTCAACAATACCCCACAGGCTAGGGTACGTCAACAATACCCCACAGGCTGGGGTACGTCAACAATACCCCACAGGCTAGGGTACGTCAACGAAATAAAATTAACCCCCTGTTTACATGTAGGGAAGCCCTTTAAAAAAATTTTTTCAAGATTTTATTGTACCACTTTGTCGGCGCGACTAATGTGTTTTTTTTTTTTTTTTTTTTTTTTTTTTTTTAATTCACAATTGGTAAGCCCTTGGCATCATCTAACCTGATGGTAAGTGACGATGATGCCGAAGATGGAAGCGGGCTTACCAAGATTCTCCAACGCAATGGAGAACTGGCTATCTTATCATCAAACCGGAACACATCAATGTTGTTAACACTGATGTTTGGCGGCAAGACTTAGATAAGATGGTGGTAGCTAGCCAGGCGGGCTTAGAAAATGCCCTACCACCAACCAAAGTACCCATACCAAATGAAATATATATTTTTTAAAGGCATAATAAACATTCGGTCCGCAAAATAACTACTTGAGCGGCAAGATTTCATGATTGAGCGGCAGAAAAACATGTCTATAAGCAGCAACTCAACACTGTAGGAAGAGTGTGGTACGGGGAGTTCTAAATGGAAGCGGGAGCGAGCGAAGCGAGCTCGGACTTGCGGAGCACCCCGACTCGGATCCGTTAGGTTCGGAGACTGTGCGGGGAGGCGAGCTAAGCTCGCCTCCCCGCACAGTCGTAGTGTTAGGTTTAACATGAGAACACAGAAGTAGGAGCCCCGAAGGGGCTCCGTCGACCACTCAACACTGTAGGAAGAGTGTAGTACGGGGATGTTTAAAATAATTACAGCCATCCAGAATGACATAAATTGCTGATTGATTTTGAAATGTTTGCTGACCATGAGTTGCTGACCAATTAGCTATTTCGGCTGACCGATTAGCTATTTCTGCTGACCGATTATATTTTTCTGCTCACAGAAATAACAATACTATGCTAACCATTTAATTGACACCCATACCAAATTACATCTTTCTTGTACTAATATTATTATTATATTATATCAGCTCATATACGTCCCCACCGAGGGGCTCGAGCCTACCCTGAATCAGGGCGATTAGGCCTTAGTCGACCACGCGGGCCCAGTGCGGGTTGGTCGACTTCACACACAACCTTCGAGTTTCTTCTTAGGCCTGTGCAGGTTTCCTCACGATGTTTTCCTTCACCGTTAAAGCAATCGGTAATGATATCTAGGTACGTAAGTTTTTGAAAAACTCAGTGGTACATTGGCCGTCCAGATTTGAACCCGGTACCTCTGGTTAGATGGATGAGTCGTGACCGGTTGAGCCACCGACGCTTTTTTTTGTACTAATATACTTTCAGATAATCCGCGGACAGACGGACAGACAGACATACAGACATGGCGAATTTATAAGGGTTTCTTGTAAAGAAGAATGTAACAAAAGATACAGTCTATAAAATGTCGGACGGACAAACAGACAGACAACGTAGGCTTAGTAATAGTGACCCAAATTCAAAATATCTATTTAAAACTAGATTTTTGCCGCGGCTACGCTCGCGTGGGCATCGCTTTTATGACTATCTTTGAGCAAGCGGCTCGCAAGCTTATTGTCAATGTTTACCTTTCCGCGAAGCCTTCATCGTCTTTCGTAGTGGGGCATATACAAATCAAAAATAAACATTTCACTGACATAGTAGAAAAAAGTTAGGTTAATCAAACTTTTTGGGTGAGCTTGAGCCTTCTTATGTGGTCCATAGTAAGCGACCATGTTTCAGTTCCGTATGTCATCCCTGGCAACACACACTGGTCAAAAGACCTAATTCTTGAGACACTGCGGTATTTGGGACGTGAAGATATTGCAAAGCTACGCAAACGCTGCCCAGCCTCGTTTATGCTAAAACATCGCTAACCTTGTTCGAATATGAAAAAAATTTAAAGTTTCATGCTGTGTATGCGGTACGCCGCCCGAGCTGTGCCGTGTGACACGCAGTGCAACCACACCAGAACAATATTAATATGGAAAAATTGTAAAGTTTCATGCTGTGTATGCGATACGCCGCCCGAGCTGTGTCACACAGTGCAACCACACCAGAGCAATATTAATAATATGGAAACATTGTAAAGTTTCATGCTGTGTAAGCGATACGCCGCCCAAGCTGTGCCGTGTGCCACACAGTGCAACCACACCAGAACAATATTAATATGGAAACATTGTAAAGTTTCATGCTGTGTATGCGGCCCGCCGCCCGAGCTGTGCCGTGTGCCACACAGTGCAACCACACCAGAACAATATTAATATGGAAACATTGTAAAGTTTCATGCTGTGTATGCGGTCCGCCGCCCGAGCTGTGCCGTGTGACACGCAGTGCAACCATACCAGAACAATTTTAATATGGTAACATTGTAAAGTTTCATGCTGTGTATGCGGTACGCCGCCCGAGCTGTGCCGTGTGCCACACAGTGCAACCACACCAGAACAATATTTATATGGAAACATTGTAAAGTTTCATGCTCTGTATGCGGTCCGCCGCCCGAGCTGTGTCGTGTGACACGCAGTGCAACCATACCAGAACAATTTTAATATGGTAACATTGTAAAGTTTCATGCTGTGTATGCGGTCCGCCGCCCGAGCTGTGCCGTGTAACACGCAGTGCAACCATACCAGAACAATTTTAATATGGTAACATTGTAAAGTTTCATGCTGTGTATGCGGTCCGCCGCCCGAGCTGTGCCGTGTGACACGCAGTGCAACCACACCAGAACAATTTTAATATGGTATAACATTGTAAAGTTTCATGCTGTGTATGCGATCCGCCGCCCGAGCTGTGCCGTGTGACACGCAGTGCAACCACACCAGAACAATTTTTATATGGTAGCTGTGCCGTGTGACTGAGTGACACGCAGTTCAACCATACCAACAGCCCTTTGCATTTTGGGTGGCTTTTGTATATGGATATCTTTTATGCTTTTGTTATTGTATGTAGCGTACCGAGTGTACCGTAAGCACAAGAGTATAGTAATCTACCGACGACGCTCGGCGCAGGCGCGCCCGGACACGGGGTCAGCAATTTAGCAATCATCTACAAAACCTAACAATCATTAGTTTTAAAGTCTAAACTTAATCTTTCTTAAAAATCCAATTTAAACAAAACTCAGCAATTAGTCAAATAAAACTGTAATTAATAAAGTAACTAAATAAACCAAACTCGTTTCCTTATTTAAAACATTTAATTACAGCTAATTAAAACAAATGTGTTATTTATTTATACCGTATAACAGATTACAGAAATACTTTTAGAGACTAAGTTCCTATAAATTAAGTACTTAACATTAGTTTCTAAGAAGGAGCAATTAAATCCAATTGAGATTATTATCTTCGAAATGTTTTCGAGATCCTTGAACCCACTACATTTCGCGGCTGCAGTACTAGAGCTAGAGGCTGTTACCGAGCACTGCGCCGCCGCCCGCGCACCACAAACCACGGAGTGTTTCGCTCCTGAAATCCAATTTTTGCAAGTAACCAGTGTAGTGGCATAGTGGACTAGCCGTACAAGGGTACTTGTGGATCGGCACACTCGTAATACTGGAGAGCAGCTCGCCAGGACGTGTTTATCGCCCCTCCGAAATGTGCGATATCTCGCCGCCTGCGCACGTAGGCGCATAGTTCATTTTATATTATGCATTCTCCTTTAAAAAATGTCGCACATGGTTAAAATCGCTCCGAATGGTTTAAATCAAATCAAATTTACTTTTTTTATTTTAAAATTTTAAACAAACAAACACATTTTCACATTTATAATATTAGCAAGGATGGGTAAATGTGTTTGTTTGTTACCTTTTCACGCTTCAGCACCTCGACCAATCTTGATGAAATTAGTCATGCAGATAACTACATAGAAGTCCCCAGGGGATCTGGAGAAAACTTATTTTTACGCTTTGTGATATTTTGTACAGAGATCATTGAGGAGATGGTAACTGAAGTAGACTAGCCTGACCTAGTTCCCAAAGCATCTCCACACATGAAACATTTTTTTAAAATTTAATCACCTTAAGAGACAAATAGGGTACTTACTTAATGTGACGTCATATTTTCAATCCAAGATAATCAAAAGGTTCTTTGAGGAAAGAAAGAACATTGTATCTGGAATGACTTAATGTATTAAGATAAAACTTTCACTGTTAGATTAGGCGTATTCAATATGTCAAAACCTGATTATATAGTAACGAAAATATACTTTTGATTTCAGAAAATCCGGGGGTTCCCCAAGGAATCGAAATTAACCCATTGTTTTTCCTTGCGTAGGCGTGTCAAATATATCGTTATATATATATGAAGTTTATATACTCGTATATTGGGCATGCTAACGCGAGTGATCCTATATTTATAGGATTTGCTCCGTTTTTACTTTTTGAAGTACGGAACCCTTAAATGATTTTTCTTTCATTCCGGGGCCTAATGCACCTCCTACTCGCATTGATGTCCTCATGACTGAGGATAGTGACCTCTTATGATGATGCGCCATCTGCTCCTATCTTGGGCGGTCTGTACAGCACAATGGGAATCGGATTGTATGGCGGTCTCTGGCCGAAGCAGCGCAAGCGCCTCGAACCCGAGGTCTCCTTCCTTCTGTGTCGCCAGATACAGTGCGTTTCTCCAACGGGTCGCCATTTTTGCTTGCAAGGTGTCCGAAATACCCGAGCATCTGTTTAAGTCAAATGGTGAGCCTTGTCGTGATTTTAAGCGCGGGATCCGCGGCGCTAGTCCCACTCACACTTGGCTCTTTTTATTATTTGTTATTCTAGAGTTTGAACAACAACGCTTGTGTGCAATGTCGTCTTGACGATACATCAAAAACAATAAACTTGGCCAAGCGCGAGTCGAACTCGCGCGAAGTAACTATTTAGTAATCTGTGCTCGCGCATCGAGGTTTTCTTAACACGGTAATGACGAACTACGTAATTGACCACTTGCAATTTGGGATAATCGCGATATGGACGAACTGCGTAATGAACGAACTGCGATATGGATAAACTGCTTAATTGACGAACTGATATATGGACGATCTACGTAATGGACGAACTGCGTAATGGATTAAAAAAATACCTGATTGACGAACTGCGTATAAGACCAACGGCTAACAAATCCATCAATATATTAGTAATAAGGTTGTGTTATGTATTCATCAAATAAAAAGACATCAACGTGACCGAGAGTATTTTTTTTCTTAAAAACTTGTTTTTTTCCGGTTTTTTGTTTATGATCTATTGTAAACACGCAATACGTAGGTATAAGCGTCAATTTTGGTGTGAATAAAGTACAACCCCTAAAGTAATAAAAATAGTTAAACTGTCCAAGTGTGAGCCACACTCGCCCTAAGGATCTAACTGAAGTAAACATACATACTCGTACATGTATATGACGCTCTCGTTGATATCCTCTATGTACTCGTAGCTCGGACATTCAACAACTGCGAGGCGACAGACGGAAAGACGGACAGATCGACTCCTTTCAGTGCCGGGGATGTTATACAAACCAAAACAATGAAGCCTCTTTCATGCGCTTTTTCTCGAGGATGCTACCACTGAGAGCAGGCAGATCAACGTAAACCAGACCAGGGGACCACTCTAGAACACATAAATATATATCCATGATCATTTTCCTGTCACCTCTCGGACACGGGAAGAATGTGCGAGCGCGCACGTGCGTATGGAATGTCATAGAAGGTCGCGCCTTACGGTGAAAAAAATGCATACAGTTGATCTCTCGGTGCAAAATTTAATCTTGTATGGTAGTCCATCCTTCGGCATAACCGAGACTTGAATATAAAAATATGCCTTTTTTTCATCGCATGTGAGCGGACCCATAACTGCGTTCTTTTGGCCATGCGGTAGATATAATGCACCGAATTTTACCACACGGCAGTGCGCGCGTTAAGGCGTTAAGAAGACTCAATCCGAGCAGGTCGATCCCTGATAAAATAATCGAACAGAAATCTATTCATCTTAAGGTGAATCAACGCAGGTTTCAACTCGGCGCGGGCGATTATGAACGCCCGATTCTAAATTAATACGTGTTTTTATTACTTTTCTTCACTTTCAAATAAGCTTAAAAATATCTTCAATTAAAATGGGAAGTGTTAAAATCGCAAATTTTCGTCTGTTAGTTCCATTAACACCAACTGTTTCCGTTAAAATATTTTCCAATTAATGCCAAAAGCAGTATCTACAGGATATTTTTTACTTAGTGTTATATTCATTATTTAATTATTCCATTGCGTTGGGGAATCTTGGTAAGCCCGCCTCCATCTTCGGCATCATCGTCACATACCATCAGGTGAGATGATGCCAAGGGCTTACCAATTGTGTTTTTTTTTTAATTATGTAAGAATATTATTTATTTTTTCCACAGTGGTAGCTTTAAGCAGTCTTTCAACAATTTGAATATGACCCTTATAAGGCCCTAAAAGTCTTGTTTGAATTTCCCAAAAGTTTGTGAAGCGCGTCGAGGCTTGTAAAAGATGTCCCGGGACCTGCGCGCACGCGCATTCATTATTCGGTGTTAATTTATTCCGGCAGGAGCGGCGATGGGCCGCGCGCGGGGTGGCGCGGGGTGGCGCGGCGTGTCCCCTGCAGTGGGGCATCCAAGATATTACGTCATTTCATTTTTTAGGGTTCCGTAGTCAACAAGGAACCCTTGTAGTTTCGCCATGACCGTCTGTCTGTCCGCTACTTAGCTCAGAGACTATTAGTATTAAAAAGCTGTAAAATTTGGCATGGGGATACATATTAATCACGCCGACAAAGCGGTACAATAAAATAAAAAAATTAAAAAACCCCCCCCCGCAAAAAAGTAAAGCGGACATTTCATCATCATCATATCAGCCGAAAGAAGTCCACTGCTGGACATAGGCCTCCCTCATCAAAATTATGTTCGGTTGTTTTGTTTTTAAACCAAAATGTTTGGAAGTTATGTAAGAGATGCTAAATTATTTAGGCGCGCGTTGAAATATTTTATTATGAAAGGCTGCGTTAATACATCAACATTGTAAGTCATGATAAATCAGCATTGGAAGAATTGCAAAGAATAAGAAATCAAAGCGAAGGTTTATCTCAATAATATTTAGTTTACAGTTAGTCATAGTTTCAGGTACGTAGGCATGTCAAAAATTTAACGGATTTTAACAACATCAGCTCACCGTGTTGCCACCATTGCATTGTATGCAGAATCAAATACTGATCAAAACCAGTCCAAACACGACATATCTGCTATTATTTTTTTAAGAGTGTGCTAGTGTTCTGGATATCCTGGCTGCAGCATCAGACCAAGAGTTCCATAATCCTGCATAGTTATTAAGCATACATGAGTGTTTCAAGTTTTAGGTCACATGTATGTTTGAAAGTAAAGTAAATACACATTAAGAGTCTAAGAACCCTACCGCAGCTAACAAAAGAGCTGATGACCTTGAAACGGTTGAACCGATTTTGATAAAACGTATCTAAGAACCATCGCCAAAAAACCTGCTTGTAAATAAAAAAAACGCATCCAAATCGGTTCACCCGTTTGAGAGCTACGGTGCCACAGACAGACACACAGAGACACACACACACATAGCGGTCAAACTTATAACACCCCTCTTTTTTGCGCCGGGGGTTAAAAATCTTGAAAAAATATATTTTTAGCGTACCTCCCCAACATATATAGAGGGGGTAATTTTTTTTCAGTGACGTATCGTATGGGATAGCGTTGAATAGGTCTTTAAAAAGTACTGAGGGTTTTGTAGAACCACTTCAAACCATACAACCACACCATCACATCATCATAATCGAAAGACGTCTACGGCTACACAAAACCCTCCGTCAAGGATTTGCACAGCGACTGGTCCTGCGCTGCCCGTATCCAGGGGCTTCACGCTACCTTCACCAGATCGTTGGTCCACCAAGTAAGAGGTCTACCTACGCTACGACTAACGGTGTGCGGTTGCTACTCGTGAACTTTATTGCCCCAACGGCCATCTGTTCTACGAGCTATGTGCCCTGCCCACTACTACTTAAGTTTTGCAATTTTAAGAGCTATATCGGCTACTTTGGTTCTCATAAGGACTCACGCAGCGAAACTTCGAGCATAGCATACTCCAATACCCTTTGTGTAACCTTGAGCCTTCTTAAGAGGCCTATAGTAGGTGTCTTAATTCCATTTGTCATCACTGGCAACACACGTTAGCCAAAATTTTTAGTCTTTTGACACGATACGGCGGCATTTGGGGCGTGAATATATTGCGATGCTTCCCGAACGCTGCCCAGCTGAGTTGGATTCATCGAGTGATCTTTGTCTCAAAGTTGGACCTTACCAAACTGGACTGTTTGTCCCAGGTATACATATTCGTCAACAACTTCGAATGTAGAGTCTCCAACTTTCAGAGGATTGGGTGCGACACGGACATTAAACATTATTTTCGTCTTTTCCGTGTTCTGTTTAAGAACCACTTGTTGAGAAACTCTACTGAGACCATCGAGCGTTATTCCTAGGTCTTAAATAGTCTCAGCCATGTCCACAATATCGCTAGCAAATCGAAGGTAGGTGATGTACTCGCAGTTGATATTGATGCCCAGTCCACTCCAGTTCAGAAATTTGAAAAAAATTCCAGGGCGGCGGTGAACAGTTTTGGAGATATAACGTCTTCCTGTCTCATCGCTTGCTGCAGCCGGATAGGTTTCGAATTCTGATCCTAGAGGCGAACCAACGACGTGGCATTTTCATACAAAAACTTCAATACCTCAATGTATCGATAATCAATTCGCCACCGCTGAAGAGACTGTAGATCAGCTCAGGCACATATTATTAGATAATAGAACTTGGCTCACGTTTCGACCGAATCTTTCGCTTTCTCATAGTCCACAAACGCCAAGCATAGTGGCTGATGATTATCTCTTCCGTCTTCTGTATAACCCCTCAAGCCTCGTGTTTATAATCTGACACAGGGTATGTGCGTATGTGGTCCATGTTCAACGTGACCATTAATTTTATTCGTCAGAGCGGGACACCAGCGGAGTTATATGTTTAAAAAAATAACTTTTTTTTTATTTTACTTGCGTTTATTAGAAAATGAATAACACTGAATAGGTTGAAGAACCCGCACTGGGCCCGCGCGTGGTCGACTAAGGCCCGATCACCCTAATTAAGGATAGGCTTGCGCCCCTTGGTGGGGACGTATATGAGCTGATATGATGAACACTGAATAAAAAGTAGGTTTTTTTGTACATATCATGTACATTTTTGTTGAGTTAGCAAGCCTTAGTCACATGACTCTAATGTCTAAGCAGTGGTTTGTGAGTTTAAACTTACGATCGTTTGCGAAAGCGGGAAGTTTTTGCCGTCGCTGGGGACAGCGGGAGAGACAGCCTGAAAGCGGGACGTACGGTCACTTTATCTATGGTACTAAACTGGTTTTTGATAATTGTAAGTACTTGTAACTATTTTAATATAACAACTGAAAAAAAAAACGATGACTCATTGTCAGATTGTGTTGGCTCCTTCTGATGCTGTATACTTAACTCAAATAAATATTTAGGTAAATACGAGTATTACTTACTAGTAATATAAGCATAATAAAAAAAAATCTAGAATGTATCCAATACCAGTTTAAAAGGACTTGTTAATTGAAGCCGTTACCCAACACATGGATAGCACACTTACCCATAGCACAAAACAAAGATTATTCGTCGAATGATAGGACTGGGCTCCTACCTCAGCTCCTTGGCCGGCAGAAGGCAGACAATTTAGATCCGTGGCGGATAATTTACACTGATTAGTTATGTGAGGCCGGGGCGAGGGGGGCGGGCCGCTGCTGCTGCGGCCTGGACAAACGTTTCCGCGAAACGCGCAGGCGCAGGTTATTGTAGTAAGTATATCAGGGATGTCTCGGTCCAATCAACTGTTGCTATTTTGTTTCATCTTTCTTATCTTTGTTTTTAAGCTATTGCATAGCTTTTATCGCGGGCTTTGAGCGCGGCGACCGAATCAAGAAATTCCGTAACGAAAATAAAACCTAACACCACACGCTCGGCCGAATTCTAAAAAACTTACAGTGCCATCTATTAGCGATTTGCGGTACTAAAAGGACTTAGTCCATTTTACTAGTGTAACTTTCTTAGTGTTAATTTATTACATAAACATCCCGCGCCCCAAGTACCTACTATATGGTACTGGTAAATACTGCATAAATAAAAAATAAATAAATAATTATAATTGCATAAGTTGATAAAAAATGCTATGCAATAGCTTTACTGCGGCAGTCCCCGAGTGCCACACGTCTTTTTTTTTACTCGCAAGGTTACCTTATCATGTGTCCTACTACCTTATAATATAATGGATTATCATAATGATATGTCACACTCCTTTAATGACCAGCAACAGCCGTCACTCGCATAAACCAGAACTCCACAAGAGATTAAACGTTGTTTTAATAATCAATCGGTGACTTCATTGTACTTTCTGTGTCGTGTTTCCTTACTTGAAGAGTTTCAGGAAAACACATAATCTAGTGCCACGGGTTGTGGTTGTGGTAGACAGCCCTGCCGGCACGGTACGCGCAGTGCGCAGTGCCACTCACGCAGGTGCGGCGGCGGCGGCGGCGTCGGCGCCATGGCCGTAGCTAGTGGGGGGGGGGGGGGGCATTGTGGGGCAATATGCCAAAAACTAAGATAAATTATTATATACTTAAATTGTTTGTTCATAGTTTGCGATAAAAAAAATGTAGCGATATGTATCTAAACTTTTCCGAATATACCACTGTTTGTGACATTCATTTCATATTATAATAATTATTTGTTCTCTGTATAGATGGCATTTGAAGCGCCATCACATGAAGCGAGATGGGTCTATTTAATTATAATATCTGTGATGCCCTACCTCAAATTCGACTCTAGCTACAGCCCTGGGCGGCGCGGGCGCAGCACCGTTACCCGAATCTGCGCCGGCGCGCGGCCTAGCAACAAGCGGCGCGGCGGAAACTTACGCGAACTCGTTTCGAGCACTCTCAGAGCGACCATTGAAAGAACGGCGCGCGGCGCTTTTTTGCGCCAAAGCTCGCGACTCGTGCAAGTTACAACCAACTACATAACATTGATACAATGTTGCTTCGACTGTCATTAACATTACGAGTGGTTTAATATTTTGCAATTTTAAATTAATAAAAGAATAACTTTATAAGAAAAAGAAAGTACTGACTCCAGGGAGGTCTATCTATAGCATCGATTTTATCATGAAATTTATCCAGTCTAGGTTTTTGTTAAAAAAACTGGCTTTTATTAGGTTTGTGATAATACATACTAGCTTTTGCCATGGGCTTCGCTCGCTTGAACATTGTTTTTATTCCTGTCTTTTAGGGTGAGTGGTGCGCGAATCGCAAGCGGCTCTTTGGGATAAACGTAGAGTACCTAAATATATCTGTATTCAGGACTTAAGTAGTTTTTTTTTTCATTTTACTATTTATATTTTTCTTATAAAATTTTATATTTAACTGGAACAAAAAATTGTGCTATAAAAAAGTCAAAATATTCAATGTCGATTGCGTCCGCTGAGCAGGAGCCGACCGCGCGTCTGAGCCCCGCGCGGCTACCTATTCCATAGATGTGCATTGTGCACGGCCGTCTCCCGTCTCCCTCGCCCCGTTGCCAGCTGCGCTGACGTTTATTTTCCTGCTAGATTTTGCCCGCGGCTTCGTTTTTATGATAGTCTTTGAGGACGAGTGGTGCCGTGGTGCGCGAGCCGCGCGTGGACATGAGTTTCCTCCAGATCCCTCAGGAACTATATCGGGCTATTCTGATTAGCAGTCTATGTCACTTCCCACCCCCTCAACCAATTCTGTACAAAAAAATCACTTCAATCCGTTGCTTCGTTGCAACGCTGACATGCGCTAGCGTGGAAATGAGTTTTTCCTAGATCCTTCAGGAACTTTGTCAGGATATGCTAATTATTAGTAAATTATGTCATTTCCCACCCCCTCAACTATCTCTGTGCAAAACATCACCAACAATCCATTGTTCCGTTGCGATGTTAAAGAAATTAACCAAGAAAAGATAAATATAAAAAAAGAGTATTTTTTCAGTTCCCTCAGAAACTGCATTGGACTATGCTATATTCAAGGGATAAAAGTTGCTTCCCAGTGATGCAGGCTATCTGCATGCCAAATTTTATCAAGGTTGGTCGAGGTGTAGAAGCGTGAAAAGGTAGGTAACAGACTAACACATTTCTTATTTATAATATTATTAGGATTAAGTTTTTTTTGTATTCTTTCGACTCCTAATCCCTGAACCTGCAAGTCGCTCTAAAATCCATCGCTAGAGTTGAACTACGAGTATACAAACATGACAAGTTCAATAAAAGCCTTTAAATTTTATATTCCGCTGCAAACTCCTTCCCAAAATTATTCGATTTCATTACGTTATCAGAGTTATTGGCGCGATCCTCGCGATCCTCATTAGTCATTACAAAGTGTACCTCCCCCCAGTACCTGTGCTGCTCCCGACCACGTTATCTTTGGGTCTTTGGGGCTCAACGACTTTCCAAAGTACCTACTCTTGGCGACGACCGCCACCCCGCCACCCCGCTACCCCGCGTGGATGGCTAACGAAATGAAACTGAGATCGACGGCACACCCTGGACACTTCATACAACTATACAGCAGTAGCAGCCTACTATGCTTACGTCGAATCTGTGCTTCGATATGGCCTAATAATGTGGGGTAATAGCACAGATGTGAACAAAGCTTTCATTTCGCAAAAGAAATGCATACGGGCCATATTTGGTGTAGCGACTGACACTTCATGTAGACCATTATTTAGTAAGCTTAATATATTACCGTAACCTTGCTTGTACATATTCGAAATGGCTAAATTCGTTAAAATAAATTGTAATGTATTCTATAAAGAGGCTAGAGATGGAGTGCAAAGAAATAGGAGAAACCCCAACAGATTAACTGTAGAGGACATACCCCAGAGCACTAGTTTTCAAAAAAACTGTTTTTGGATGGGACAAAGAATATTTAACAATGTACCTGATGATATTACATTATTACCATTTAACAAATTTAAGAACAAATTGCATGCGTGGCTGCTTCAAAATATGTTTTATTCAGTCAATGAATTTTTGACACATAAATAGAAATTATTGTTACAACTATATTTAAACATGACATGATGTGAATTTATTTAAAATATTGACATGTTTTCGTATTCTATATGTGGAGTGAAATTAATTGTTTGTTTGTTTGTTAATCTATTCTTTTCTTGCTTTTTTTAATGTTTCTAGTTATAAATTTGCATGCTATAACATAAAATGGCTAAACAAGAGAGTCTACGGTCTTTAAACTTACATCAATTTTGTACCTTGTTTAATGGCAAATAAAGAATATTTGTATTTGTAAAAACTGGCCAGAAATGACATTTCAAAAAAGGAATGACGGAACAAACAAAAAGGCGGCGAAATCCTATAAGTTCGACGACCAAACTGTAACCAATCTGTATCAATCTGGGTGACGAGGGGGTGAGGTCGCAATCTAGAGAGCGGCAGGGAGTGTCCATACTGTATGTTTGTACTAATATATATACTTTGTCGATGGCCTCGTCGTTTGGTATGTACAGGTACGCAAAAGCATCTAAGTTTACTGTAGTAAGTAGAATTATTTGTTCATTGTTTACTTCGCCTAAACTTCTTCTTTTTAATTGTGTCGACAAGTCATATTTCTCTTACCGGGGCGCTGTCCGCGGCGTCCAGTTGTGGAGTGTAGGTCCGACCCATCCGCGAACCTACCTGAAGCGAGTCGCTTCACTCCGGCCGACTTGAGTGCGGAATCTGTTAACCGACTTCCAGACCAGCCTCGCCAATGACCAATCAAAAACTCTATTTATATCATCAGAATAACCGAACTGGTCATTTACAGATTCGTTTATGTATATCATTATGAAAATGACCACAAATGATTCTAAAAATCTGCTAAGTAGGATCAAAGTATATACATACAGTATTTACACTCCTGCCGCTCTCTAGATTCCGACCTCACCCCCTCGTCAACCAGATTGATGCAGATTGTTTACCGTTTGGTTGTCGAACGTATAGGATTTCGCCGCCATTTTGTTTGTTCCGTCATTCCTTTTTTGAAATGTCATTTCTAGCCCGTTGTATGAAGTGTCCAGGTGTGGTAGGGTAGGATACAGATTCTTGTAATGTAACTCTCTCTCATGCTCGTTGCAGAGCTAATTGTAAAATGGCTTGAACCTTTTCCCTGGTTCTTCAGGACCATTTAGAGCTAATTGCAGATCCCACTTACATTTATACAGGGTGTTGTTTTGGTCGACAACGCCCTTTCCAGTAGGGCTTCTCTACCTACTCATGAAACTGTACAACTTTTGTTCTACAACTTTGCTGAAATCGCAAAAAAGAAATTGGACTTTTCATACAAATCGATCAGCCGGTTGGTCAATTTTGTACGGAGGGGTAATTTTTTTTACGAGATTTTTTTTTATGTCCATCTTTTAAAACGCGTATCTTTTAAACCGTAATAGACAGATTTCCAGTGGAAATTTTCACAGACAGTGTGTTATTTTAAGGGATTTGCTAACAAACAGTTAATTGACATTTCTTGGCAGATTGTCCATCCTGGAGGAGGGGGGTAAGTCCACCCGGGAGGGGGAGGGACAGTGTGTATAAAATGTAACTCTGCTCTACAACGCATATCGCTATAGATAAAGCACAGTACAATAAAGAGTACTAGCGTGATAAAGGCGCTCCATTAATTGTGCGAACTTTTCCATACGTAGCTTTCTAACGACGCGACGACGCGACGAAACGAGTGAAGGAGGTATTGTGAGGGCAAAAAAATCGCAGTTGAGATTTTGATAGGGATAGATTCATCAGCCGAAAAACGTCCACTGCTGGACAAAGGCCTCCCCCAAGGATTTCCGCGACGTCCGGTCCTGAGCTGCCTGCATCCATCGGCTAGATATCGATGGCCTAGAAGACACTCACACTAAGTGCAACTTTTTGAGTTTTTAACTTTTGAATGCCACATGTACTAACTACGCATGCCACACCGTTTGCACTGATCAAAATTCCATATTTCCATCTCTTTCGGCCACAATCATGTCTTGACGTTTGCAATAAGTGCGTGAATTCCAAGCCAAATCAAATAAAGTACTTTATTTTGTAAAAAATAGTTCTTAAGGTATATTAAGTAGCTTTAAACTTTTTGTCTTCCTACTTTTATAATTCACATAACACCTAAAGTTATTTATTATTTTAGCATTCGACAAATTTTAGTTACCAATCCTGCTAAGGGATTTTATTCACATAAGTATCGAAAGCCAGACATATTAAGTGATTTTATTATAACTGATTATTCTGTCAAAAAATTGTAAGTGCCTAATGACTAGTGGGCAGCTTATAGCTGTTCGTGGACTAATGTTTTAAGTGATGTTATATTTTATTTGACATAAAACATTAATGATTTTATTACAAATGCCAATTTAATCTTATTACGGTAAGTAGATTTAGACTAGAAAGGTAATAAAAATATTTGAAGGAAAATGCGTTATGTATTGTTATAATGTTTGCACAGTATGATGTTTTGTTTTAATGAACATTAGTACCTATTGTTCACCGTACCATTTTAAAATATCGTACGTAATCATTTTTGGCGCCAAATTCTCGCTAAGCAACATGCGCTTGAACCGCTTGTTAACTGACTGACTGACTGCAGTGTTGCCAATCCTTATCAAAATTTACCCCTAAGATTTTTTCAAATCCCCCTAAAAACCCCTAAGTGTAGGTTTTATGATAAACTAGCTTTTGCCTGCGGCTTCGCGAGGAAATCGATTTTATGCCTATGTTTGAGGGTGAGTGAAGCGCGAGCCGCAAGCGGCTCGTAAGCGTAGGCATGAGTTTTCTTCAGACCCCTTAAGAATTATATCGGGCTATTCTGATTAGCAGTATATGTCACTTCCCATCCCCTAAACCAATTTTATACGAAAAATCACTTCAATCACGTGCGCGAGCGTGGAGGTGAGCGTGCCTACAGCTCCGGTACCTACCTGGAGAGTAGGTAGTGGTCTCTTCCACGAGGCACTCGCCTTCCTTGCAGAGTACCAGGACAAGCGTCTTGGCAGCAAGATCTACCGTAGTTGGTCCTTGCCTTCGCCTTATGGTGTTGGCAGGAATAGCTAACCTCACTGTATGACGAAGCTGCCGGTAAGTGGGGACCAGTCAGGAAACATAAAAAAATGTTTACGGCAAGAGAATACGCCTTGGTGGTCTCGTTTGCAAGATCCAATCCAAAACCGTACAATGTCAACATAATAAAGTATACAGATTTTTATGATCTCAAAGACTTGGAAAAATCAATAGGTTGCAACACGGTGAAAAATGACAATAAAGAGATAGTAAAGTGGATGAAAATTAAGTGGCTACAAGTAAGGAAAGAATCTCCGACATCAGTGTTTTACAAATATAACCTAAGAGACGCAGAATTCGAAGAAATCGATAAATACAAGTAGATCGAAGAAAAAGAAAGTAGCAGCCCTTAAATATCTCGACAAGTCTCCAAAAAAGCCTACAAATCATTGATACCGATTTCAAAGGGAAAGAAAAAGGATCTTATGACTTTAAAATTCAAATTTAAAATAAAATTCCTGAAGATTATGCCGAGTACTATCGCAACATTCCAGCAAGTGATACTGAGATTGTTAATGATATTTTGGATAATGAGTATAATGACAGTGAATAATTAGTACATAAGTTTAAGATGAGCAATTGAAGTCTTATGTTATTAAGAGGACTCTCTTCGCAGCGCGCTCCATACAAACGTAGTTTAGTTCTCATTTAAAGAATACTCAATCAAAGTTAATGCAGTTTTGCAGACATGATCTCATAACTAATACCTATCTGTGTTTCTGGTTTTTCAGATTTGCACTGAAGCAGTTGTTTCAAAGTTACACCGGTTCAAAGTTTTGTATGGAAAACTGTGATTCCTAATAACTTTGAGACAACGTGCTTTTACGGAAATCTGAAAAACTACAAACACAGATATTAGTTGTAAGATCATATCTGCAAAACTGTATTGACTTTGATTGCGTTGTCTTCAAATGAGAACTAAACTACGTTTGTATGGAGCGCGCTGCGAAGAGAGTCCTCTTAAGTTGATTATTTTTCTTTGTGTTGTCAATTAACTTAGAAAGTTTAAGTTTGAAGAGTGTAGGTTTGATAAAAAAAGATTTAACAAGGATTTCGAAAGGTATGAAAAAGGCCTATGATAATATTATGAGTCTCAGTCTGATAAAAGGTTTTGTTTAAATTTATGTTTATGATCATTTTTAGTTTAGCAGGTCTAAGTTCAGTTTGGGTTAGAAGAATGCCCTTTTTATTAAACAAAAATAGCAAGAGATGGTCATGGTCAAGGAAAAGACCTATAAAAACACTTATTTTGGTGATTATTGTGTTTTAATGATTAAGTTTTTGTTTCATGGGATCTTGAATTTATGATTACCAAGGTTCGCATAACGTTTAAAATTTATAAAACCTAGAAGAGTGCAATAAACTATTTTGTTTTACTTTAAGTGGGTACTTTAATGTAGGTATGCTTCAGTTAAATACTTTTTGGTAAATTTTTATGTACGAATGTCCAGTTAATAATAAATGTGTATAATTTTTTGCGGCAGATTATACAGAAGACCGAAGAGTACAATCAGCCACTATGCTTGGCGTTTGTGGACTATGAGAAGGTCTTTGATTCAGTCTAAACCTGGGCTGTGCTACAGTCTCTCCAGCGGTGCCAAATTGACCATCGATACATCGAGGTGTTGAAGTGTCTGTATGAAAACGCCACCATGTCGGTTCGCCTCCAGGACCAGAACTCGAAACCTATCCAGTTGCAGCGAGGGGTGAGACAGGCAGACTTTATATCTCCGAAACTGTTCACCGCTGCCCTGGAAGATGTTTTTAAGCTTCTGGACTGGGGTTGACTCGGCATCAATATCAACGGCGAGTACATATCCCACCTCCGATTCGCTGACGATATCGTGGTCATGGCTGAGACTATGGAAGACCTAAGCACAATGCTCGATGGCCTCAGTAAGGTCTCTCAAGAAGTGGGTCTTAAAATGAACATGGACAAGACGAAAATAATGTAAAATGTCCGTGTCGCACCCACTCCTCTAAAGGTTGGAGACTCTACACTGGTAGCTGTTGACGAATATGTATACCTGGGACAAACAGTCCAGCTAGGTAGTTCCAACTTCAAGAAAGAGATCAATCGACGAATCCAACTCGGCTGGGCAGCGTTCGCGAAGCTCCGCAATATCTTCACGTCCTAAATACCGCAGTGTCTCAAGACTAAGGTCTTTGACCAGTGTGTGTTGCCAGTGATGACTTACGGAACTGAGACATGTCGCTTACTATGGGCCTCATAAGAAGGCTCTAGGTCACCCAAAGGGCAATGGAGCGTGCTATGCTCGGAGTTTCTCTGCGTGATCGAATCAGAAACGAGGAGATCCGCAGGAGAACTAAAGTAACCAACAAAGCTCACAGAATCGCTAAACTGAAGTGGCAGTGGGCAGGGCACATAGCTCGTAGAACAGATAGCCGATGGGGCAGTAAAGTACTCGAGTGGCGACCGCGCACCGGAAAACGTAGCGTAGGCAGGCCTCCCACGCGGTGGACCGATGACCTGGTGAAGATCGCGGGAAGCCGATGGATGCGGGCAGCGCAAGACCGGTCGTCGTGGAAATCCTTGGGGGAGGCCTTTGTCCAGCAGTGGACGATTTGTGGCTGATATGATGATGATAATTTTTTAACGATGTTTAATGTTGAAGACCTTAATTTCTGACAATTTACTTAGTAATTAAAAATAATATGCAATAGACAAAACCATTAAGTAACACACTTGAATACAAGTTGAATGCTCATAAATATTAAGTGATGGTCTTTTTTTATTTTTCTGATTATTATTGTAGTAAATTTCAAAAATTTAAATTTCTTTTTTTAAGTAATTACTACTTAGATAAATTCTCTAACTAATGATAAATGGTATACACACTCTTTCCTAACTCATTTTTGAGGGCGACGTGTCAAACATTCAACTTTTTTTAAACTGCTCTCCTGTAAAATTACCAAATCTGCACTTAATGTGAGTGTCTTCTAGGCCATCGATATATAGTATGTCTTACAAAAAATAGTCTAAAAAACGAAAAAAGAATGTGTGTGTGTGTGTGCGTGTGTGCATCTGTACGTCCGTCCGGTGCTCAAGTTCCCAAACTACACGACGGATTTGTGTGTGTGTGTGTGCGTGTGTGCATCTGTACGTCCATCCGGTGCTCAAGTTCCCAAACTACAGGACGGATTTGTGTGTGTGTGTGTGTGCGTGTGTGCATCTGTACGTCCGTCCGGTGCTCAAGTTCCCAAACTACACGACGGATTTGTGTGTGTGTGTGTGCGTGTGTGCATCTGTACGTCCGTCCGGTGCTCAAGTTCCCAAACTACAGGACGGATTTGTGTGTGTGTGTGTGTGCGTGTGTGCATCTGTACGTCCGTCCGGTGCTCAAGTTCCCAAACTACACGACGGATTTGTGTGTGTGTGTGTGTGCGTGTGTGCATCTGTACGTCCGTCCGGTGCTCAAGTTCCCAAACTACACGACGGATTTGTGTGTGTGTGTGTGCGTGTGTGCATCTGTACGTCCGTCCGGTGCTCAAGTTCCCAAACTACACGACGGATTTGTGTGTGTGTGTGCGTGTGTGCATCTGTACGTCCGTCCGGTGCTCAAGTTCCCAAACTACACGACGGATTTGTGTGTGTGTGTGTGCGTGTGTGCATCTGTACGTCCGTCCGGTGCTCAAGTTCCCAAACTACAGGACGGATTTGTGTGTGTGTGTGTGTGCGTGTGTGCATCTGTACGTCCGTCCGGTGCTCAAGTTCCCAAACTACACGACGGATTTGTGTGTGTGTGTGTGCGTGTGTGCATCTGTACGTCCGTCCGGTGCTCAAGTTCCCAAACTACAGGACGGATTTGTGTGTGTGTGTGTGTGCGTGTGTGCATCTGTACGTCCGTCCGGTGCTCAAGTTCCCAAACTACACGACGGATTTGTGTGTGTGTGTGTGTGCGTGTGTGCATCTGTACGTCCGTCCGGTGCTCAAGTTCCCAAACTACACGACGGATTTGTGTGTGTGTGTGTGCGTGTGTGCATCTGTACGTCCGTCCGGTGCTCAAGTTCCCAAACTACACGACGGATTTGTGTGTGTGTGTGCGTGTGTGCATCTGTACGTCCGTCCGGTGCTCAAGTTCCCAAACTACACGACGGATTTGTGTGTGTGTGTGCGTGTGTGCATCTGTACGTCCGTCCGGTGCTCAAGTTCCCAAACTACAGGACGGATTTGTGTGTGTGTGTGTGCGTGTGTGCATCTGTACGTCCGTCCGGTGCTCAAGTTCCCAAACTACACGACGGATTTGGATGAAATTCGGGTTAGAGCAATATAATTTTTCCATCTCCAGGCGTATTTTTTTTAAATTTAACCTATCTTGATTTTCTTAAGCACCAAGATAGTAAAAAAATCACTTCATGTTTTTTACTCAAAAGTGATCTTGATCAAACTTAATAAATATATAATTATAACTGTATATGGACTACAGTACGCGGTAGTCCGTTGTTTTAAGAAAAATCGGAATAAAGCACCTCCCATACAAATCTAGGGTGTTTGTTACTTTTCTCAAAAATGGCTGTAAAGATTTTAATGAAACTTTGTGAATAGTATAGGTCTTAATAAGGCCTACTGCACTGGTTACTTTAATATTACAAGAAAAATATAAGTAATGTACCTCCCATACAAACACAAATTAAATTAAATTAAATTTTTTCATCAAGTCTGATTACTTACTCGCACCGAGCTTTATTCTTTTCTACTAAGTGTAATTTTTTTTGTATCCCCGACTACGACAAACGGTGAAAGCTCCGCGAGAAAGTATGCACAGCGTTACTGTACAATTTATTTAGTTTCGAGCGACTTAGGGACGAGCGTTAGCGAGCGAGTCGAGCGACGAAGGAGTTACGAATGTATTGTGATGGCAAAAAAATCTTAGTTGAGATTTTGATGGGAATCGACTGTCTTACCTTATACTAAGAGGTAGAGTCTAAATACAAAAAAATTAAAATATAAAAAAAACCTAAATATTGACGCTAAGAATGTTTCGTTACATGTTTTCTTTTATACGACACTCATCAACGCCTAAAGCATGAAACGTGGTATGTAATATCTGGGAAAACTCGTAAAATTGCTACCTGCCTGCCATTTCCACAAATATAATTAATGTTCGTTTGCGATTGTTAACTTACTTATCCATACTGAATAGTATACTAATTTTTTTTAGGTAATTGTTCAGTTAAGACCGACAATCCGCGTTGAAGTTTTTACTTTAGTAGAGCAACCGAGTAGGGAGTGGTAGCGAAGTAACTATTTAGTAATCTGTGGTGGTAGCGAGCGAGCGACGGCGCGCGGCGGGTGGAGAACGTATTGTGCAGGCAAATTGTCGATTGCGTAAATTTTATAAATAAACTTTGCTCCATTTTGGAGAAAAAATGTTTTAAAGCATTTTTTTCGTATGAGGTACCATTTTTAGATTTGTTTTACCACATATGGTATATTTTAGGTGTTACTAAGAGTTGTTGATGTCAAAAATTTGAAAAACTTTCTTAGCGTCATATATATTTTTTACTTTTTTGCATGGGACGTACTATTTCTAGAGTTTTCCCATATATACAGGGTGACTTTTAATTAGTTCTTGATAACAAAAGGTATGCCTGTACTTGTGTTTACAAACAACTTTCCCAAAGAAACTATATGGTAAATATGAAAAAAAAAGTGTGTGTGTCAGCTCCGGGCTCCGTCCGACGCACGACTGGAGTTTACTACTTAAGTGTGTGTGTCAGCTCCGGGCTCCGACGCACGACTGGAGTTTACTACTTAAGTGCGATTGTCTAAACAGGCACCAAACAGGGCTTGAATTTAGTTTTAAGTTTACTCTGCACAGTTTTTATAACTAATCATTCCAATTTCCGGCCTCTTTTCATAGCTGATGTGTCAGGTGTTTTAGCTCCCATGGTCGCAGCTACTAATGATCCATTTGGTGTTTGGCAGCGACTAACCTCGTATGCTTTAGATGCGGTTATACGAGCATATCTTAGGTCATACCATAAAGGGCTCTAACATTGGTTTCGTGTTGACTCTTCAATTAAATCAAGAGCATTTTTGTCAAGTTTCTCTTGTAATGTTTCTAGTAATTTGTTGACATCTTTCTTTATATCATCACTCACTTGAATAAGGAAATGAAAACTGTCGAACATCACTGTGTTTAAAGTCGTTCTGATACTTTAAAAGTTCACAATTCATAATTTTCTTCTTTTTTGCTTCTTGAAGAAACCCGTGGAAAAGGTCTGTGCTGGTTTCATGATGTGGAGCTGGTTTTTTTTTCAAATTTGATATACAGTGACGTATTTCATAGTAGGTAGTCCCTACTCTCGAGAGGACGGGTTTTTTCCAGTAACATTCACGCAAGGAAGGTTCTTCACTGCGACGATGGGTCCACATCAAAAATGCCACTGCATGCTTACAACCACCAGCTAAAGCTGCACAGTCCAAGCACTGGCAACTGACGATTTCACCTTTAGTCTCGTCTATCACCATAGTGAATTTGTATGAACTAGCCCTCACTTTGTGCTCGGGACAGATCTTGCAATTGAGTGTGCAAAGTCCTGATCCACGACGTAGTTGCACGTACCCAATAGCATCGTCACCATAAGATTCTCGTGCAGCCCTGAAAATGCAAACTAATTACTTACTGTAAACAAAATTTATTCTTTATAACCTAAAAAACTACTACTGAAAGAAAGACTATTATTTCGCCTTAGCAGAATTAAGGTTACTTACGTAGGTAGTGTTATATTATTTTATAGTACTTACATTGCTGTTTTTACATTTCTCAGCTCTGCAGAATAAAAATCGGGGTTATTTTTAAAGAACATGATTGCGTCCACTTTGGGCAAGTTTCTGCTATCTGCTTTCACAAAATTGACACCCATGATGGAGTGGAATACCAAATTATATAAAAATCACAAATTTTAAAATCTTATCAGATCAAAAATTGTAAGACTGCAACTGATTCGATTACTGTGTTGTGACTTCATTTTAGATTTCGTAGTGACTTATATTCTTTTTGTCAGATTCAGCCAATCCTGACTGTTTTGTATCACGTGACAGAGGTGCGCACAATAGGTTGCGCGTAAAAAACGTATCGCGCAAAGAGAATATAACAAACTACGTTTTCGATCACTAGATTTTACTCCTCATATTTTTTTCATACCGGGCGCCTTATATGCAAATCGATTCTTAAGGAGTAAACTCCAAAAATGTTTGGTCCTCGATACATAATGAATTAATGAGTTATCAAATCGGCAAAAATGTTTAAAGGACCAGATTTTTTTTTCCAATTTGACATAATATAGTTTCTTTGGTAAAGTTATTTGTAATTAGGAGTACATTCATATCCTTTGCTATCAAGAACTAATTAAAAGTCACCCTATATAATTTAAGGCATATTTTTGGTGTAAATAAGTATTATAGATAACAAAAATTAAAAAAAATACTTGACTACTTAGGGTCATTTGTGATAAAAATATTTTTGTACTTTATTTTGTATGGGAGGTACCCTTAATACTCTGAAAATAAAAATTATAAAAAGATCCCTGGCAAATAATTCAAAATATCCAAAATCTTGAGTCAGTTCCTTGGACGATCACACAACCTTATATTTGCTCCTAAGTCAGTCGAAGATGAAAATAATGGAAACCATATAAAATTCTAATAACGATGATGTCGGGAAATCCCCGCTAGATAAGTTAAACTGGCCAAGTGCGAGTCGGACTCGCGCAATGAAAGGTTCCGTAGCCTTTTCAAAAAAATCTATGTTTATTTTAAAAAACAAAATTGTTTTAACAGTTGATCTTACAACATTTTGTATGGAAAACCGATGATTTATTTACAAATCCAATTATAATACATGTTACGCTGGTCGACTGTTACTTACAAATTAAGAAGATTGCTTAACCGCGATAGTTTTCCTTTTAAAATGATTAACATGATTGTCATTTTTTCAGATGTCGTGAAATAGCGATTTAGCTGATAGGGGAGTGGGGGGGGGGAGTGGGGGGGGGGGGACATACTCGTACACTAGGCTCCAACAAAAGTTAGCACTTTAAAGCTTAATATTTCGCGAACGGAACCCTCAATAGGGAAATGGTTTTAGCGAACCCTCAGTAGTTTTGAATAACATATTCAACAGTATACCACACGATAGGGTACGTCAACAAAAATAATCGCCCCCTCTTTAGATTAAGGGGAGTAGTACCCTAAAAACATGTTTTTTCAAGATTTTATTTTATCACTTTGTTGTCATGAATACCCGCCCACGCCAACTTATTCAACTTTCTATAGTGCTCAGAGCCGGGCCGCGGACGGACGGACAGACAGATGGACATGACACGGCGAAACTATAAGGGATTCTTTGTTGACTACGGAATACTAAAAAGAGCATTAAGGTACTCCATCGGATCTATTTGATTAGATTCTCTAAATTTATTTTTTAGTTGTTCCAGTTCAGAACACGTGTAACGTGCATTTGAATACTAGAAACCGAATAAAGAATAAGAATTGTCTCCACCAGGCTTTAGTTGAAGTGTGGTCTACACTCTACACTCTACACGCGGCGGGTGTGGTTTCACAGGATGAAATACTGTCTTTGATTTGCGGCGAGCGCATAGTGCACAGAGCCACAGTGCAAGCTTAGCGCGGCACCCACCGCGCATGCGCGCTTTATGACCCTGCGCGCACTGCTCGAGTGGTCGACTGGTCGACACCGCTGCAGTGTTTATTGCACGCTGTACGCTGTAGTGCAGTGTATCTGTTGGAGCGAGCCTACAAACGCTGTTTTATTGTTTTGCTTGATAAACATTCTACAATTATTCACATCCGAACTGCGTAGATAAACTCTTGTATAGTTAGTATAATTTTACAGTTTTCATACTTAATACCTTCGTGGAGTCGTTGTGCGTGATTAGCATAAATAGGACTACTGAACCGCTAGTTCAGTGTGAACCGTCCGACAGCTACCGACGAGTGACGACTCTCATGTACGTGTATGTAGCTCTAGTAGCGGCTATAAGCCGACAAAAACCTATCTCGTACCGTCGACCACACGTGACACGCCCATACTCCAGCTCGTTTGCCGCGAATACGAGGAAAGGCGAGGCTCTGACGAGCTTCAGTGTGATAAACGTAAATGGAGTACATTCTGTGGTGACCGCGGATGCCGAGTTGCTCACCGCCACTTGTGCCGCCACCGCAGAGAGTGTTCCCATGCCGCGCGCCGCTGGGCCGCTGGTCGTGTGGTCGCCGCATGCCTGCCTCAATATTCCCACTAGAGAATAAATTAACCTCAATTACATACGTATAAATATGCACAAACGTCTTCCATCGATCCTAAATAAATGGACAGCATACCAAACTAAAAGGTTATTGTTAAACAGACACGCAGACGTACTCGTTTTCTTTGTTGTAGTCTTAAAACATCAGATAACCGCGCCCGCGCCGCCGCGCCGTAGCGCAACATAGTTACAGATAAAGATCTACAAAAACACTTCATCCACATTTCATTAGTATATTGTAGCGGTATTGCAGCTCTCTGTTAGTGCTCAGGAACATTTCGACTAATGACCCATCGGATCTAATGTTATGATTAGAGGCGATCGAGTGTACAAAAGTGGGCGATAGCGGAGTATCTAATTTGAGATAACATTGAGATACACACTACAGACTACACAGGCACAACGAGAGGCGTCACTACTGCAACAGCATAGCCAGCAACAAAGGGCCGTTGTGGGGGTCATCCGTTTAAATGACGCGTTGTTACAGTTGTGATCGCAACAATGGGGGACCGACCCGCGCTGCCGCCGCCCTGGGGCACCCTGATGGGCCTTGGGTTCATGGCCGGGACGAAGGTTCTAACGGTCTTTAATCAGACTCGTTTCAGATCACCGATTGTAAAGTTGTGCTCAGTCTCGTTCGGCATTAAACTCAAAAGAATCTATGGCAAACTATTTGTGATCGTAAATAATGTACATACATTCAACATAGTTAGTGCAAACACTTAATTAGTTGTATTACTTAACTTCGCGATTAATGATAATAATTCAGACATTTTATTGGAGTTCTCGCAACATACTCAAGGATATTTTGTGGTCTCATGTATAGTACCAAGCAAGCTAGACTAATAGCCTACATATCATGACGCATTACTCAATCTCGAATCACTTATTATTCTAGCTCTAAATACCATGACTAATCATAGCTGAGATATGAGCTCGCAGGCGCAGCCGCAGGCGACTTTAAAACTAATTGTCCTTTCTAATCCCTCATCCACCTACTCGTGCATGTTCCTCAGGTGCTTAGGTTATCCGAGTTGACAGCGTCTGTCTGAGCCAGTGAGCACTAGCTCTTGTCTAAATAAGGTATTCAGTTTTTTCGTGAAGATATAAATTAAGATATCGAACGCTGTCAAGGTGTGGAGGGGAACTGTGGGAACTATCCCAATGATACAAACGCTAAATCTGTTGGCGACCTTCACTGCAAGCTTGCGGCATGCGGTCTGCAGCTCCCTTGTGCATTAGTGATTATAAATCGCTGCGGACTAACAACACAAATTCAATTTGTTCTGTGACTGGTTTTTACCTTGAATTGAAATTAGGATTTCGCATTGTTCGAGAGCAGCGCAACTAGTAGGTACAACCTACAAGAGAGTTGTTGTAGCATTTGCAAGCTGTTGGGACTTGTGCACAGTATATACAACCATCTGTAAGTGTATCCAGTAATAAAATCACCTGATTTACGTACATTACATTCTTAACGTATATATTTTCAGAGCAGTACCAATCAGGAGCTGGCCGAGTCTCGAGTGTTGAGATATCTGTGGTTCAGCCTTTCAGAGATAGATATACAGATAAAACATTTATTCAAAGCTACATTACAGTTAATACACAAAAAAATAAGTTTTAAAAAATTGTTATTGTTGGTAAATGTCGTGTATTTAAGTATAATAATATTATTTCATGCTTCAGAGTAAATTTTATTTTTAAGTCGTTTTTCAGTTTTTTAAAACCTATTTTTATTTTCTTTATTTTTTTGATAATGCTTATCTATCTAACAACGTAAAACCCAATCAACTACTTGCTAATAGGACTCATCAAATCTTAATGCATGTGTTTCATTAAAAGGTACAGAGTCCTGAGGCTTCTATCATCATCTCGGCAGCATGAAAGTTAAGGAGTTAAATCGTCCATCACCAGCTCATCTGAATAACCTGAAAGAATAAAACTATCGGTCTATTATATTATTATTCTGAGATAGGTATACGGAAAGAGATGCGTGCCCCAGCAGTGGGCAGTGGGTATGCTATAGGCTAATTACGTAACTAAGTGCAGAGTTTTACTCTAATCTACCGAAGGAGCTGTCACGAATCGAAATAAAGATTTCAATCACTCAAGGGAAACCAATTAAAACGAGCTAATTATCTAGTGAGCTTTGGCTTTGCCAATGTCTAGTGAGATCTGTAGTGTTGTGGCTGCCTGGTTGGTAGTGCAGTGGCAGCGCGACCAGCGGCACCACACTAGTGAGATCTGTAGTGTTGTGGCTGCCTCGCTGGTAGTGCAGTGGCAGCGCGCGCAGCCAGCGGCACCACACTAGTGAGATCTGTAGTGTTGTGGCTGCCTCGCTGGTAGTGCAGTGGCAGCGCGGCCAGCGGCACCAACGGGCAGGTGTCAGATCTATTGTCGAAGCAACTCCTAAAAACATCTCAATTTTAGGACCCTTAATTTACTAAGTATGTTATATATGTTGTAAATCGAAAAAGGAATGTTTTTCCAGTTAAATGAAAACATTAATTAATAATCCAATTCGATACAAGCATAACATGTGACCCGAGGCAGTCGCAGTGGCCTGGATCACGTGGTCGGCAGTCGGCCGGCCGGCCAGCGCTCGTCACGGCGGCGCGGCGGCGCGGCGGCGGCGGGCAGCACGTAAGTGGAACAAACGCGGTACAAGTGTAGCCATTAGAGCCGATGAGCGGCAGCTAATGTGTTATGACATACAAACTCCTCGGTTATGTTATGACAGCCGCTAGCCGCTCTAGTGACGCCCGGAGTGCGGACTGGCCGTCACAACAGTACGAGTGTCTCGCCCGGCGGCCCGGCGGCCCGGTGTCGTGTCGTGTCGTGTCGCCAGCCACTCGACCGAGCCACGAAATTAGTTTATGACGACGTGACGTGTACGAGTTGGCAAAGCGGCCACAGCCGTCATGCTGAACGTCGTCCGTAAGTGGTTAATATCTCTGCCAAATTAAAAGCGTTTATATTGGATCATAAAAATTAAACGAGTCTCACAAATAGGCATCTAATTCTAAAAAAACTGGCCAAGTGCGACTAGGGCTCGCGAACAAGGGTTCCGTACTAAAACATTTTTGGGTACGCAACTACAAACATTAAAACGTTTTATTTATTATTGACATTTTGTAAGCCCGTGGCATCGTCGCACCTGATGGCTTACCATCACTATGGCTTATCGTCACTTATGACGACGATGCCGAAGATAGAACGGAACTGGCTATTTTATAATATGCTGTAAACATTGATGTTTGGTGGCAAGACTTAGAAAAGACAGTGGTATAATAAACTGCGAATGTAAGTGTGAAATCCCAGAACAAATTTATTTGATGTAATGTAACTACAAATTCACAATTTTCGGATTTTTTTACTTGTGCCGTGAGACCTTGCTTCTTGCCAAGTTTGATAATTGTAGGTTTAGGTTTGCGCGTGAGTCGAAATTGTGACATAAATCGCCCTGAGATTGCGGCACCTTCTTATTCCTTTGACATAAAGCTTGATTTTTTCACAGTTTTAAGGAACCGTAGACGTAAGTATGTGATATTAACATCAACTTCAATCTTTCACTTACCCAATTAAGGCATGTAACTAAAAGAATAACGAGCGCGCTAGTTATCTGGTTCTACCGAAGGCACGAACTAATAACGGTAAAAAAATGTTTACTTTTGAGGGGGCACGACTGTACAACAAACTACCCTCACACACATGTAAAAAATGCGGAGCCATTCAACACATTTAAAGGTAAACTTTACCAATATTTATTGGAAGATATACATTATTAGCCAAATAACGATGTGATGAATGACCCAGCAAACAAACAAATTTTTCATTTCCAATACGAGCGAACACAAACTTACAAATTGTACTTAATTATAAGTATAATATTTATATTTTTCTCATGCAAGTGACTGCTGTCTTTATGGGAATAAATATCTTTTAACTCAACTGGATAACTTTGCCACAGATGAGATACTAGTTAGCGAAAAAGGTCTTAACAGATAGACAGATACACAGACACTGTGTGTCTGTCAGATAGACAGACGAACAAAGAAGTGATCCTATGAGGATTCCTTTTTTCCTTTTAAGGCGCGGAACCCTAAAAACAGATAGATGTGTCAGATAACATTCGCATTTTAAAACGAGGCTCCCATTTTTCTCGCTCGAAGCTTTGTGTTTATTTTTGTTCAAACTAGACCTGAGAACCGAGGCATGTGTGTGTGTGTACCCTCGCGATGTGGAGCGTTTGGTTCTCAAAGCTCATTGAAACATAAATCTAAACTGTCAATCAGATAACATCTTAATGGGCCATTTCTATGCATTATCTACTTTGGCTTATGGGGCTCGTTACAAAACCAACTGTTTGATACGCGTCACGCCTCCCGCTCGCTGCGCAGGCGCGGGCGCGGGCTGTGTGGTGCGACGGTAGCACCAGATCTTTTATCGGCGAGTTTTGATTTGACTCTCACCATAATAATAAACTTAGTCACGCACGGCCCAAACCCGGCTAGACGGGAGGCGCGCGCGGGGCGGGGCGGGGCGGGGCGGAGGAGATTCCAAATTAACTGACAAAATTTTGATGAGGCATGAACTATAAAGGCTTGCAATAAAACGTATCAAACTTTTTTGAGCAGTAAAAGTTACATCCGAGGTCAGTTGGCGAGTGCCGAGTGACTCCTGGTATCTTATCTGTTACTTCTAAGAGGGCACGCCTCCTCATTGGCGTTCCTCCACACCACAGCCTCGGCCTGCTGCAAGTCGCACGAGGCTGCAATTAATTTGCGCGTGCGATGCTATCTCGAGCCCGCGTTCCGCTAAGTGGGCTCATTTATTCACTCCAGAGAAACGATATCTAAAGGTTTAAGGACCCAGCTCACAACGAAAATGACATTCAGGCAGGCTTAAATGGAAATCTTTAATTGGAGGAGAGGGCACTTGAAAAGCTACAAAAAGTGACGCAAGGCAATTATTACTTCGTGTGACCGAGGAACGGGCGGGCACGGGAGTGAAGAGATAACATAATTGTTGTGATGGCAAAGAAATCGAAGTTGAGATTTAGAATGTTACACTAATCTTCTGTGTATGGGTGAATTTTTTTAAGGTTCAGTATGGGGAAATTCTAAACTATAAGAGATAGAGAAAAACGCTCTTAGGAACTGTGATCTCAATTTTAAGAAAAAAAATGACGTTTTAAAAAATAAAAAAAATCTTGATACTCGTAGGTTCGGAGATATGGCTATTTCTGTCAAAAAATATTTTTTTTTGTTCTTTCGATTGTATACAAAAATTGCACGGAGAACTTAGGTCTAAAGTTGTTAGAAATTGTTGAAATTAACGTTTTAGTTTTCTTTAATGGTTATGTGGTAACTAAACTTACTGGCCGATTTTCAAATGAAAAAGGAAAAAAGAAAAAACATTTCGATTTAAAAAAAAACAAGTTGTATGTTTCTGGCATTCATTAAATCCATAATTTAGTCAATTAATTAGTTTTGTAGACACATATCGATGTTTATTATTGGTTTTCATTGACTGGTTGTGTTGTGAATTCAATGGTAAACTAATAAATAAACTCGTAAATAGGTAAAATGGCTCTATCGTTGTCAAATTCCAAATAAATGGATTTATTGAAAGGGTATCATTTAAGTAACAGGAACTAAATATTGGCAATTGGCTGGTATCGTAACGAATTTCCCATGAGAGAAACGCCAAGTCGCCATACTTTGACCACAATGTGGAATAATTTACTGAGGTTAGGAAGCTTCACGGAGCCTCACAAAAAACATTCCTACATCATCAGTGGAGATGTCGAAATAAATGTTTTGTGTTTTGTCGAGAGTTTTCCGGATATCGCTACGGAAATGGCTATCGCACAGCGTACTGTAATGAAGATACTTAAAAAGTATAAATACAAACCTTATCGACAAGGATGTATTTGTTATCGAAGATCAGCATTCTGTAATTGGGTTATTCATCGTGTATCACGGGACACAATTTTTTTGAGCCGATTTCATTGGACGTATGAAAGTAACTTTTCAAATAATGGTAAACTGAGATTACTTCTCTGATTTACTCATTTTGTTTTAAGCTTTTGTATGACGTAAATAACTTATAATTATAATGCCACGATCATTTCAGGGATGTATAACCGGCGCAACAATCATTACTGGTTCACGGAAAATCCTTTTCGAACCACTGAAAGCAGCAACCAAATTAGATTTTCATTTAATTATTGATGCCCGATTTTTGACAATAAAACCGTGTCCATTCAGTTTTACGGTGGCACCCTTCAAGGCCCAACATACCTGGATATTCTCAGAAACCTTGATGATGATTTAGATAATTTGCCTTAGTTCCGTAGAACATGAGGTTCCACCAAGATGGAGCCTCTGCGCACAATAGTCGCCTTGCACAAAATTACCTCAACGAAAGGTTTGGGAATAATAGACAGATTTTTATTTGACACACTCACGCATCGATTACACAATATAAAAAAGAGTAAAACAATTATAGAAACAGAAAAATAAACACAAAAAACAAATAAGACCGACGGAATCGTTGATAGTACGTGGATAGCTAGGTACCTATGGCGAAGTCCAATGGCCAGCGCGGTCACCTGATCTAACGCTCACGCATTGATTTCTATGGGGTCACTAAAAAAATGAATTTTACAAAAATCGCTGTGACACTGTTGATGATTTAAAATATTCAGTCATTTATTCAATCCAGAAACAATGTCAATTGTGTAGGATATATTAAAGTAGGTAATAAATTATAATAAGTGCTAAAAATTAAACATAACTTAAATAATAATAATTAAAAGTAATAAAGTAAGCAATAATTTTAATATCTAATCTTATGTCATTCCAAATATTCCAATAATTAACTGTCAATGCTTAAAATTTATTTGTCATAAAATCATCTAAACTATAGAAACATCCCTCTAACAAGAAACGCCTTAATTTTGGTTTAAAAATTTGTATATGTATAATAGATTTCATGTCAATAGGGAGATTGTTAAACAGTTTCACTGCTTGAAACCTAACACTATGCTGTACAACTCTCAGTGTAGGCACTAGTTTGTGCTGAAGATCCTTTCTACGTGTCTCAAGACGCTTCATTCTATCTTCAGGTGTCTCAAACTTGTCTAGATTTTTTATTAGGTCAGTTAACAATATGAGTATATATAAGCTAGGTGCAGTCAAAATTTGCAGATTTTTAAAGTGATCTCTGCATGATTCCCATGGTGGAATTCGCATAATACTCCTTATGGCTCTTTTTTGTAATACGAAAGCTTTATTCATATTATAGTTAAAGCTTCCACCCCAAAATTTTATACTATATCTTAAGTGTGACTCAACAAGTGCATAATAAACTGAATTTAGTTGTTCAATAGTAATCACTTCCCGTAAACTTCTGAGTGCATAACAGGCTGAACTTATTTTACCCTCTATTTTTCCTAATTCACATTTCCAATTAAGGTTTGCATCAACATGAATACCTAAAAACTTAACTGAATCAACTAACTCTATTTTGTTGTTGTCAAGCCTTATATCTAGACTCTCTTTATTTTTGGCAGTCGTCCTAAATAATACAACATTTGTTTTTAACAAATTAAGTGTAAGGTTATTCATATGAAACCAATAATTAAAAGCTGAAAGCACTTTATTCGTCTTTACTGTCAGCTGTTCAGAGTTTGAGGCAGAAATAATCGCGTTCGTGTCATCAGCAAACATAATCAATTTAACATCCTGAAAGGTGCAGTTTATGTAGTCATATAAGTCATTTGTATATATATTAAACAAAATTGGGCCTAACACAGAACCTTGAGGTACTCCCCGCTTGATTTTAGTAAACCTACTTCTGTAAGTCTGAACCTGTCCATTATCAACATTCTTCAACTCTACAAACTGGCATCTGTTCTCTAAATATGATTCGAATAACTTTAAGATTTTTCCTTTTATGCCGTAGTGCGCAAGTTTAATTAGCAGAATTCTATGGTCTACCATGTCAAAAGCAGATGTCAAGTCCGTCAAATGCTAAACACAATACCATACATTTAATTGAAAAATGCAACTATGGGAGTGCTTCGCCGAAGTTAACTGTGCTTAGGCGAAAGTGGAGGATATTTCGATCAATTTTTAAGATAAATTTTGCTTCGCGGGACTAAGGCAGGTGGCAGATTTTTGGTTTTGTTTCATTTCAATTATCCATTCTATCAATTGGATAATAAAATGTTAATTTCGAGTAATTTCAACTACTTTTAGAAACTTTAGACCTATGGTATTCATACAATTTTTAGTTTGTATAGTGATATACTCGTACAATCGAAAATATTTTTTTTACAAAAATGTCATTTATCCGAATCTGTCAAGATTGTTTTATTTCTTAAAACGCCATTTTTATTTTCTCTAAAAATTCAGATCACGGTTCCTAAGAGCGTTTTTCTCTATCTCATAAAGTTAAGAATTTCCCCATACTGAACCTTTAAAAAAACTCAGCTGGTATATACATAAAAGGAAAAGGTGACTAACTGGTATATCAACGCACAGCCGAAACCACTGAATAGATTACGCTGAAATTTGGAATACGCGAAATTTGGAGCATTAGGCGCCATGGTCATGCTTACTTAGCCTTCGTGACTGAAAAAACGTAACGACACTAAAAGTTAATATTACTTTTTTTGGTAACGCGTTACCTATCAGCACTTGTATTTAACTCCTCATATATTTTTCATATCGGTCGCCTAATTTGTTTCATACCTATCTTTAATTTCGTTATTGTTGGCCAATTTCGTGTATTTATGTATAAAATAAAAAACGGTAATTTAAAAAACTAAAAAACCCGCCTGCGTTTCTGTGTAATTTGGAAATGAAAAACCCTAAAACAAGAAAGTCGTCATACCCGATTGCACTTAACTTAAGAAAAATTGTAGCAGTCGGGACCCATTCTAGAAAGTCAGCCGTCTATATAGTCAGTATATTGGAGTAATCTGCAATGTAATATAGGTATGTGCTCTGAATTCACTATGCCTCCATTTCTAGAATGGGTCCCGACTGCTACAATTTTTCTTAAGTTAAGTGCAATCGGGTATGACGACTTTCTTGTTTTAGGGTTTTTCATTTCCAAATTACACAGAAACGCAGGCGGGTTTTTTAGTTTTTTAAATTACCGTTTTTTATTTTATTCATTTTTTAAGTTTTATTATTGAATGAGTTCATTTGAATTTGGCGCCAAAAATACGCCATTTTGTTTTTTTTATTTGATATACCCAGTGTCACTCACACAGTAAATATGTATCTAGCGACACCCCTCAAACTAAAATCTTTCGAGCCGTTCAGGCTGCAGTGCGTGCCTAACATTGGAATTTGGCGCCAAAAATCCGCCATTTTGTTTTTTTATTTGGATATACCCAGTGTCATTCTCACAGTAAATACGAATCTAACGACACGTCTCAAGCTAAAATCCATTTAGCCGTTCAGGCTGCAGAGCGTGCCAAACAATTATACATACAAACATACATACATACTCTCGAAAAACATAACCCTCCTTCTGGCGCAGTCGGGTAAAAAAACGTGTGGCACTCGGGGACTGCCGCGGTAAAGCTATTGCATAGCATTTTTTATCAACTTATGCAATTATAATTATTTATTTATTTTTTATTTATATGCAGTATTTACCAGTACCATATAGTCCTTGGGGCGCGGGATGTTTATGTAATAAATTAACACTAAGAAAGTTTATCATCATCATCATCATCATCAATCGCCATCATAAATCGCCATCATCAATCGCCATCATAAATCGCCATCGCCATATAAAAAAAAATGGGGGGTGTCAGGTTGTATTTTCGTTACGAAATTTCTTGATTCGATCCCCTCAAAGCCCGCGATAAAAGCTATACAATAGCTTAAATATCATTCCATACTTTTGAATGAGTTTCTTTTCGAAGTCGGTTTTTCTTAAACTTTAATTTTTAGTGATAACGCTATCTATCTAAAAAAGTTAAACCCAATCACCTACTATATAGCCAATAGAATATCATCAAATCATAATGTGGATATTCTTGTTGCCTGATTTGAGTTCCTTTACAGAGGTGCGCACATTTTACTTCTCTTCGCTGGTCTTGGCTGACAAACAGCTTTTAGCGTATTGTCACAGATGAGATACTAGTACCAAAGTATATATATTAGTACTAACATACAGTATGGACACTCCCTGCCGCTCTCTAGATTGCGACCTCACCGCCTTGTCACCAAGATTGATACAGATTGGTTACAGTTCAGCTGTCGATCGTATAGGATTTTGCCGCCATTTTGTTCGTTCCGACATTCCTTTTTTGAAATGTCGTTTCTGGCTTGTGGTATGAAGAGTCCAGGATGTGCTAGTACCCTGCACGGCGCTTTTTTTTTTGTTATTTTTAGGTGTGTTCTATAGGTAACAGTCTATCTGATTCGTGAATAACTAAATTATAATGTTTGTTTTTTTTATCACTTGTTTGCTCTAAGGTGCTGTTTTGCTTTAAATACATATCAGTGATTTAACTATCTATCAAACCGATACAGCGTCCTGTGGCTTCCATTATCAAAGTTAAGGAGTCAAACCTGCCATCATCATCATCACCTACTCGCCAATAGGATATCACCAAATCATAATGCATGTGTTTTATTAACCGATGTAGTAGTCCTGTGGCTTCCATCATCATATCAGCATCATGAAAGTGAAGGAGTCAAACCTTCCATTATCAACTCACCCGAATACATGAAAGAATACAACTATCGGTCTATACACCTAAAATATTTAAAGAACTATTCTCCAATTCCTTAATCGCTAAGGAGTTGGACCTTCCATCATCAGCTTATTTATCATGTAAATTTCATATTGGCTCTAACAATTTCGATGAAACTCTGTACTTATGTTCTATAAATGTTTATGACCTACCATATACCGTTGTTGTTTGTTTCAGGAACAATGGGAATAAGGTACGGTCTCTGACGCAAACCAAAGTTGTTGTTATTTTTTTTAAATAGCTTTAACGATTTTAAATAAACTTTGTAAATAACTACTATAAGCTGCGTAGGTCACTATTCCACAAAAAATCTGTATGATGTACCTACCTCTCATACAAGCTCTCATACAACCCAACTTATTTGTAAATTTATGATTAAATTTGATATACTTACCTTTACTCTTTGATACTGTAAACGTAATGTTTTTGTTGTTAATTTGTGTATAAGTACGTGTATCAGTACGCCAGACAGTGAAGGCTTCGCAAGAAACTATGCACAACGAGGCTGTACAATTTATTTTAGTGTCGCGCCACCAACACTCATTAATTCCGCGTCTAGCTGCTTTTGTACCTACCTGTGTATCTGTGACTTATGTACCTACCTATGTATCTGTGACTTTGTACCTACTGCAGCATAATTTAATTAAAATGGGTTAAATAATATAACAATGCAGTATTGCTTTCGCTACATTATACGTAGAATTTTTACTCGCAGCCTAAATATGAATTTCGGAAAGAAAATAAATTTTGGGGTAATACGGAATACTTTTATTTTATAATATTAAAAAAATAGGTAAAGATGTAAACAAATGGATGACCGTGGAAATAGACTAATAAAAAATAACACATTTACATAATTTTAAAATACAAAAAAGGTTAGGAAACGATCGATCGTCCCCCCAGGTATAAAAAATGATCGAATAAATACCTAAAACATAAAAGGAGTTAATTTATTTGGTGTCGGAATTACCCCCCAAAGTTGTAGGAAACACTTTGGGTATACGATACTCTTAATAATTTTAAATTAAATGCTAAATTGTAAACGGAAATAGGAGGTTATGCAGGCCAGCAGCTGCGCTTGGAGGCAGGTAGTAGAATTTTGCAGGGCAGTAGTAGTGCTTGGCCACCAGTGATAACCAATTGGCGTGGCAGGTCGTAATGCTTGGTCACCAATGATACGCAATATCGATGGGCCTTAAAATTAGATAGAAGTAAAGGTTCTACTTCCCTTTGGGTAAGCGGCAGGTAGTGCAGAGCGGCGAAATAAATGCCGGTGGAAGACTCAGCAGTGACCCAGGGTTATAATAATTCGTACGGGCAGGGTAGAAGACCCTACGAACATAAATAAAAATTTAGTTCGCAACAGCAACAAATAAAAACGGATAGCTGTCTCTAAACATAAATCACTTACCCCTGATAAATATAGGTCTTGTTAACAAAAAGAAAAATCACAGCATTTTAAAATATTTTTGTCCAACCACACATTTCGACGGTCATCAATTGTTTTTCTCTTGTCAAAAGCTAACAATCATTTTCAAATTAAATTTTCATAGACGAACAAAACCAAAAGAGAATTTAATCATGAAACGCAAGAAAGAAGATCGGCTTGAATCGATACTTTGCGTTTCAAAATACCCACAAACTCACAAAAAAAAGGCGAGAAGTCCAAAAATTTTTGAAATTTGGACAACCCTATAGACGTTGGACAGCCCTGAAGAAGAAAAAATAAAAACTCTCTAAGTAACTAGTTAACTACAAACGTTTACTTGAAGCTGGTAGAAATTGACATTTATACACTAAGCTACACATACAAACGGCAAAAACTCTATCTAAAAGTGGACAAACTTAATAACCCCAACGACACACTAGTGTTAAGGGATCGCTGTGTATTGAGCCTAAAACTAGTCACTTAAGAAAACAGGAGAAACCAAACAACTACTAAAACATTAAAGACCAGTAGGGTTGACAAAAACTGAAAAAAATTGCAAAACATTGTCGGTTACCCCAGCGAAAATGTGGACAAAAACGGTAAAGGCGGATGCGTGAAAATCCGACTCACGGATAAAATTAACACCGGAAGTCTGAAACGCGATACGCAAGAGTCTAAAGGGACAACTCTACCGAAAAATAGGCAATTTGAGGTAAGACAAGGGCAAGATTAATGAAAGAAATTTGAAAAAGGGGAAATTGTTATAAGACCTCAAGAAATCTAAACAATACTGCGGAATACAGAAACGTTGTCACATAAAATTTAAGGAGTACCTCGCAAAGCAATGCGTAAAAATATTCCAAACAGTAACCCTTAAAGATTATTCTCCTAAACCAATGTTAAATAATCGTGAACTAAAAGTAAGTCTGTCCCGACTTTCGATTGAAAGAAATCTAGAGTCTGGCCATTGACCACTTAAATTCTCTTGGAATCGTAAGGGAATACACAGGCAAAAACAACTCATCAACACGTAAGCAATTATCCGAAAGAGGTATAATGCCATTAAGCCGGGGAAAAAACGACCCGTGTGAAGAGAAGCAAAAAATACCGTGCATACAAACAAAAAAAACCTTACGTTTCAAAGAAAACTGCACGATTAAATTAAGTAAGGAGGTCTTGAGGTATTAAAACTTTAACCATAACATCCGGAAAACGGACACACCCACGAACGACAAAATAACGGGTTCGTTAGGGAAATATTAAAGGCAGAAAAGGGGATAAAAACATTAGTTCGGGCGCCATTAATGCAGCATAATTTAATTAAAATGGGTTAAATAATATAACAATGCAGTATTGCTTTCGCTACATTATACGTAGAATTTTTACTCGCAGCCTAAATATGAATTTCGGAAAGAAAATAAATTTTGGGGTAATATGGAATACTTTTATTTTATAATATTAAGAAAAATAGGTAAAGATGTAAACAAATGGATGACCGTCGAAATAGACTAATAAAAAATAACACATTTACTTAATTTTAAAATACAAAAAAAAGGTTAGGTAACGATCGATCGTCCCCCCAGGTATAAAAAATGATCGAATAAATAAAACATAAAAGGAGTTAATTTATTTGGTGTCGGAATTACCCCCCAAAGTTGTAGGAAACACTTTGGGTATACGATACTCTTAATAATTTTAAATTAAATTCTAAATTGTTAAAGTAAACGGAAATAGGAGGTTATGCAGGCCAGCAGCTGCGCTTGGAGGCAGGTAGTAGAATTTTGCAGGGCAGTAGTAGTGCTTGGCCACCGGTGATAACCAATTGGCGTGGCAGGTCGTAATGCTTGGTCACCAATGATACGCAATATCGATGGGCCTTAAAATTAGATAGAAGTAAAGGTTCTACTTCCCTTTGGGTAAGCGGCAGGTAGTGCAGAGCGGCGAAATAAATGCCGGTGGAAGACTCAGCAGTGACCCAGGGTTATAATGATTCGTACGGGCAGGGTGGAAGACCCTACGAACATAAATAAAAATTTAGTTCGCAACAGCAACAAATAAAAACGGATAGCTGTCTCTAAACATAAATCACTTACCCCTGATAAATATAGGTCTTGTTAACAAAAAGAAAAATCACAGCATTTTAAAATATTTTTGTCCAACCACACATTTCGACGGTCATCAATTGTTTTTCTCTTGTCAAAAGCTAACAATCATTTTCAAATTAAATTTTCATAGACGACCAAAACCAAAAGAGAATTTAATCATGAAACGCAAGAAAGAAGATCGGCTTGAATCGATACTTTGCGTTTCACTACCTATGTATCTGTGACTTTTGTAACTACCTATGTGTCCGTGACTTTTGTACCTACCTATGTATCTGTGACTTTTGTACCTACCTATGTATCCGTGACTTTTGTACCTACCTATGTATCTGTGACTTATGTCATTTATGTAGGCTTACTTAGAATTTTTAATACCTACGTTATAACTAGAAAATCTAATGAGATCAGAAGCACTATCGTTAGGTGGCGTACGCCTCTTGAGTATGATCTAGTAAAGAGGTGGATGCATATCAATTAAAAGAGCACGGTTAGAAGAAACAGGAGCATTGCACTGCCAACAATCTGCCAATAACGGCAAGCATCCCATTCAACTCGGAGCAAATCTGCTTAAATTGATTATAATTACCGACCACATAATGGTATCGCGGGGGCGCGGGCGCAGGCGCGGGCGGCCGGATGTATAAAAACTGTTTAGTTAGAGATTGTATCCGCAGGGTGTATGGGGAGGGCGGGGAGGGCGGGGAGGGCGGGGAAGGGGAGGTAAGGATCGGATCTGAACCAGTTCGTCTTCTTGTACTGATCGTCCTGAGTCCGGATCGGACAGCTCCGCAAGCCCGCAGCTATGCTTCGTGTTTATTCCAAACTTCTTCTCAGATTCTAAAATGGTCTCATTACGTCTCACGTCACGTCACAACTACGTTCTTCTTTAGCTCTTCAATGTAATTAAGGGTTTCAATTTTAATGTTTTTTAAAAAACAATATTAGGTTTGTAGGACGAATACGGCACATACATAAGATGGGACGAAACGAGGGAATAAAATTAAATTGATAATCATCATTACAGCTCATATACGTCCCCACCGAGGGGCTCGAGCCTACCCTGAATCAACTTAAAAACGAATCGACAATTTTTTTTGAGGTCAGTGCCAGCACACAGCTATCAAATTCTGTACATTCGATGGCTTTGCCGGCACCGACCTCAAAAAAATGGTAGGACCCTAATTTGATTCGTTCCTACCTTTGATTTTGTTACTGTTGCTTAATTTTGTGAATTCATATAATTATAAGTGAATTTCATACTTTTGGGTGAATTTCTTTTTTAAGTCGGTGTTAAAGTTATTTAAACTTTCATTTTTAGTGATAGTGCTGTATAAGTCACCTACTCGCCACCCGCTCGCCACCCGCTCGCCACCCGCTCGCCACCCGCTCGCCAATAGGAATCATCATATCATAATGCAAGAGTTTCATTAAACGATACAGAGTCACGTGGCTTCCATCAACATCTCAGCAGCATGAAAGTTAAGAGTCAAACCTTCCATCATCAGCTCACCTGAATAACCTGAAAGAATAAAACTATCGGTCTAATGTACTTACGTATAATATAAAAAAATATATTTTACAACTCCTAAACGTTAAGGAGTTGTACCTTCCATCATCAGCTCATTAACATGAGATTCTGACTACCAGTTAAACATCTTGAATAGTTTTAGAAAACATATGCAACACGTAATATGTGCCTATAATATTTGAGTTTTACCCTCGATTTCTCTAGGATTCCATCATCAGTTCCTGACTTGGTGACAAATACAAGTATCGTCTATACGTTCCTACGTACCTATCTACGTACCTATAAAATTTAATAGAATTATCATCCAACTTCCGTTCAACCGTTAAGGAGTTGTACCTTCCATCATTAGTTCATCAACATGTGATGATAACTACCAGACGCAAATACATACTTGATTAGCTTTAGAAAATTTATGAAACACGTAATACGTACCTATAAAATTTGAGGGTTGGCCTCGTTTTCCCTGGGTTTCCATTATCAGATCCTGACTTGGTGACAATGAAACCACCTCGAGAGTATACTCTTTCGAATAAAAAAATAATTTGGAAAATCGGTCCACAATTGACAGAGTAATCGGTGAAAATACTTGAAAATAATTTTAAACAAAAAAAAACGACTTCAAACGCACTAGTCGCCACTACGATTTTTGAAGGTTCCTCTCGACTTCACATACAGTGAAACATAGAACCTCCTCCTTTTTTGAATTCGTTTAAAAACCAGTTTTTGGTTGGAAAACGGTACTAATGTTCACGGGACAAACACAGAGAAGATCTCGCGGGATTACATCGCATCTCTCGCGGTCTCGGACGAACCTAATACCTGTGTTTTGGACGAGCCTTTGTTTTAAATTAAATGAGGATAGTTAGGGCGCGGCGTGCGGCGTGCGGCGTGCGGCGTGCGGCGTGCGGCGTGTCGTTTGTGGCATCTGGTGGGCCTCCAGTAAAGTGCCGACACAATTTGCTATTGAAAAGGTTTTGTAACAACAAATACAAAGAAAGAAAGAAAGCTAAATATAGCAAGAAATGGTTTTTACGCCGTAGTTCAAGTGTGAGTACTTCTAACAAAGAAACATGAACCTTGAACCGTTTGATGGTAGGTACGAGCACTCGTACACAATAGCGATATCGAGACATGAAATAAAGGCTCTTTGCAAGTTTTTGCCCAAGACAAAGCGATCCATTCTCCGGACAATCATTTAGCACAACAAGTGACCACCAAATAGGGCACTCGCTCTGCGTTCTTCGCCGAGCCAAATGCTTAGATGAAATACTACAGACAAAGGCTCGCCTTGACATCGTCCGTCGGTCCGTCGGTCCGTCGGTCCGTCTCCACCGCATCGCAACTAAGCGGCACCACCACCACCACCACCACCACCACCGCGGTACAATTTCGAAGTACTTACCTTAAAACTTTTAGGTACAAGCTTTTATTTGAAAAGAGTTTTTATGCTCAAAAATGCGGTATGCTCAGTGTGCCAAATGTTAAATGTAAATACACGTTTCCAAATTCAAAAAAGGCAAGCACAGTATAAGTCTCCCATAGAGGCCATAGAGCACATAAGTATCATAAGATTCTATTAAAAACAAACGACGATCCTGGGGCCGTGATTCCACCTCCAGAGTTCATCATCAAATAAACTTCAAAAATAATAAAAAAATGTGCTTGTCAGCTTCGTCGCGCGACAGGAGTTTGTACAAGATTTGATCTAAACAAACATATACATATATCATAGGTACATACATACATACATACAAACATTGCAAGTTAAATAAAAGCTATAAAAAAGACACAGTACACTATAGGAGCTGTCAAACACACAAATTATAAGCCAAATAAGTAGTGCTGCCAGATTTCCTTGCAAATTAGTAGTGCTGCCAGATTTCCTTCCAAACTTACATAACTTATCCTTCCATACATAACATAATATCCTCGGTCTCCCTCTACCCCGCTTTCCTTCTGTCTTTCCTTCTATAACGTTGTTAATGAGTCTGTCATGTCTTATCATCTATCAGGTGGCCTATCATCTTTCCTCTGCGGTTGTCTATTAAATTTATCAGACTTCTCTTCTTATTAATTTATTATTGCAAAACCTCCACGTTTGTCACCGTCTCCGTCCAACTTGTTCTTCCCACGCGCCTCCAGCACCACATTTCAAATTCTTCCATATAACATCAGCTCTCCTTCTGATTAAGGGTCCAGTTTCGCTTCCACATAATGCTATAAACATGTCTAAATATAAAGCACTAAAATGTAATTCACATTTGTGTTGTATAAAAATGTGACACTTGAATAGTTTATTTTTAAATTATCTATGATGTTATCTATAATATAATCTAAGTGTACGAGTATTATAGGTACTGTAAGTTTGTATGTACGTAGTAATCTTCGGAACTACTCATCCGGTTTCAAAAATGTTTTCACCAATATAGAGGTACAGAATGGACTTTCAGCATGAACATATGCAAACAAATATTGCGAGTCGCTTGAGGATTGCGCACCGCGCACCCTCAATGTTCACGCACCACTGATGTCCACGCGGGCAACTGCACGTTACCTATATTTTGGAAAAGTTACCCAAGTCTGCTTGAAATGAAATTCAGGTTTTTCAAGCTTTGATTTGATAAGTAATTGTATTTTTTTTACTTTTAAGCGACGAAGGAGTGAATAAGGTATTGTGAATATTGTGGTGGATAAAAACCGAAGAAGAGATTTTGATGGGGATCCATTTAAAAAAAATGTGTGTGTGTGTGTGTTGTGTGTGTGGAGTGTGTGTGCGCGTCCGGTGCTCTAGAAAAAAAAAAGGATCTGCGCAGGCGAAGCTGCGGGCATCTACTAGTTATTTATAATTCTTCTCATTTTTTTCAAATTACTCCCTTTTTAGGGTTCCCACCTGAAATCACTTTTTATTTTTTGTCTCAACTATAGCTCTAACGATTTGGATAAAATCTGAATCTGTACGTTACTATAACTTTATGTAGCCTACTGTGGGCTCGCTGTGGGTCGTTACTCATATCCAACGTTAGCTTCACACATATCCAAGTAGTTTGTTTATTTTCTCTAAAATTGCTATAACGATTTTAATGAAACTTTGTGGATAACAAGGACTCAATAAGTCCTACAGCACTGGGTAGTTCACTATTCTAGAAAAATCTGAATAATGTACCCCCCATACAAACGCAAATAGTTTGCAAAATTTTCATCAAATCTAATACACCTCTTGTTATTGCTTCTAGTTAAGTGTAATGTTCTCCAAACAGATCATGAATGTGAAAGGAAGCCAAGTTCGCCCTTTGATACAAATGAAATTACACAGGTCCAACTGTAAGGTACTAACTAGTTCTATAGTGGTTTCCCAAATCGTAGCTACGAAGCTACGGGTCACGGGACTAGCAATTGATACAAATGAAATTACACAGGTCCAACTGTAAGGTACTAACTAGTTCTATAGTGGTTTCCTAAATCGTAGCTACGAAGCTACGGGTCACGGGACTACCAATTGATACAAATGAAATTACACAGGTCCAACTGTAAGGTACTAACTAGTTCTATAGTGGTTTCCTAAATCGTAGCTACGAAGCTACGGGTCACGGGACTACCAATTGATACAAATAAAATTACACAGGTCCAACTGTAAGGTACTAACTAGTTCTATAGTGGTTTCCTAAATCGTAGCTACGAAGCTACGGGTCACGGGACTAGCAATTGATACAAATGAAATTACACAGGTCCAACTGTAAGGTACTAACTAGTTCTATAGTGGTTTCCCAAATCGTAGCTACGAAGCTACGGGTCACGGGACTAGCAATTGATACAAATGAAATTACACAGGTCCAACTGTAAGGTACTAACTAGTTCTATAGTGGTTTCCTAAATCGTAGCTACGAAGCTACGGGTCACGGGACTACCAATTGATACAAATGAAATTACACAGGTCCAACTGTAAGGTACTAACTAGTTCTATAGTGGTTTCCTAAATCGTAGCTACGAAGCTACGGGTCACGGGACTACCAATTGATACAAATGAAATTACACAGGTCCAACTGTAAGGTACTAACTAGTTCTATAGTGGTTTCCTAAATCGTAGCTACGAAGCTACGGGTCACGGGACTACCAATTGATACAAATGAAATTACACAGGTCCAACTGTAAGGTACTAACTAGTTCTATAGTGGTTTCCTAAATCGTAGCTACGAAGCTACGGGTCACGGGACTAGCAATTGATACAAATGAAATTACACAGGTCCAACTGTAAGGTACTAACTAGTTCTATAGTGGTTTCCTAAATCGTAGCTACGAAGCTACGGGTCACGGGACTAGCAATTGATACAAATGAAATTACACAGGTCCAACTGTAAGGTACTAACTAGTTCTATAGTGGTTTCCTAAATCGTAGCTACGAAGCTACGGGTCACGGGACTAGCAATTGATACAAATGAAATTACACAGGTCCAACTGTAAGGTACTAACTAGTTCTATAGTGGTTTCCTAAATCGTAGCTACGAAGCTACGGGTCACGGGACTAGCAATTGAAATATTTATCTTAGGCTTCTTCAAATAATGGAGACCGTACAACGGTTTTCAGTTGCATAAAGGAAAGTTTGTTACGTTCTGTGACTTCTGTGCTGCTAATGGCGTTACTTTACAAGTTTAACTATACGAGTACAATTGTATTCTGTATCGGCGTATATGTTTAATAAAAGTAAGTGTGTGGTTTTATGAAACCACGGTAAAAGTGAAACTTTACAGAGGACGAAACGATCATGGCTGCTCTCGCTACGGTACAGAGGACGAAACGATCATACCGTCAGACGAAAGCGACCGTCACGCGACATGCAACACACAGACGAAAAAATTTGAGACGATGTAATAAAAGTTTCACTTTAATAATCTTTACTTGCTTCGCGGCTTCACTATTTAAACTTGACAAGTTAAACAATTTTGTTAATATAAAAATTTGGAACTTAACTTTTTTTTAAAAAAAGCCTAACAACTCCGAGAGTGCCAACAGAAGTAAAAACTTCTACAGTTTTATAAGTTTTGACCCTCCGAGTGTTCCTGGCAAACGACTAGGTTGACAAAGTTTTGACCTTGCGAGTGTTCCTGGTACGGTGTCGATAACGGTTGCAGTGTCGCGAGTTCAATGGTTTTTTCCCCATCTCAAAAATGCCCAACGCGCCTTAATAAGTTTCCACTTCAAAAATCTAAATAATCTGTCATTAATATCATGATGTCAGCGAAAGACATCCAACACGACCATCCCTATATATATTAGTACTAACATACAGTATGGACACTCCCTGCCGCTCTCTAGATTGCGACCTCACCCCCTCGTCACACAGGTTGATACAGAAATGTCGTTTCTGGCCCGTTGTATGAAGTGTCCAGGGTGTGGTACTAATGCTACACTGCGACGTCCACGCTGAACAAAGGTCCGAGTATTTCCACAAGACACCCTTTTTTTCGTTGACCCTGAAAATGCGTCCGAGTTAGATAGAATACCATGAACATAATATTGTACTGTACCACGGGGACCGCGCACCGCGCACCGCGCACTGCGCACCACGACGCGAATATCGGCGATCTCAATTATAGATAGCGACATTGGCCGCCCGGCGGACACTCACACTCACCGACCGAACTCTCCTATATTTACAACTACCATAAAATGGTGTTGTCCCGGAAAGGGGAGCCATTCCGTGTAACTAGATCGTGAAACATGTTTATTTACAATCGACAATAATACTTGTTCTCGTTACTTGTAATTGCCGCCGATATTTTAAATTATATGTACGATAAAACGTGTTTCTGTTTCATTCGCGGAGAGATGTAATTACGACGTTAATGTATCGGTTGTAGGTGATACTCGCATGTACTCGCACGTGTGCACGTGTGCACGTGTGATGTGTAGTAGTGTGCGTGGCCTTACCGTATTGTTGTGGCTGTATGGTTGTTGCATGCAACTCTAATGATATTGCAATTAACCGCATTTCACAAAACATTTTACAAAAAAAATATTTATCTCTACTAATATTATGAAGAGGTAAGGTTTGTTTTTTTGTTTGTTTGTTTGTAGGGAGTCATCTTTGGAACTACCTACTGAATCGATTTTAAAAATTCTCTCACCAATGTAGGTTACATTATCACGGTCTACAAAAAGCTATATTTTATTTTAGATTATACGTTTTTGCTTAGTAATTTTAATATACAGATTTCTAAAACAAGTCGGAAAAAAGCGTAACTTGGCCATTTTAACGGCGTTCGCCCGTCGCCGCCCATATGGTTTGGGATACGTACAAAATGTCATGTACTACTAAAATATTCTACATCTTTAGATCTAAAAAAATAAACAAAATATACATCTTATACATTTTATTCACACTGTTTCAAAATTATAAGGTATTATATTCAAGTGCAGAAACTCAAAAACTAATAGACCGATTTTAAAAAATTGTTTCACCTGTAGAATGCTATATTATCTATCACTGAGTAACAAGACGGGATTGGAAAAACCCCCAAAACAAATCTCACAAAGTATGATCCGCCGAGAGTCGATCTCGCGATATCCTGATCTGGAGCGAGTGGACTTACCACTACGCCACGAAACCGGTCAACTCCCAGACCAGCCACGTACAGTACAAAGTACACACCGCAAGCAGGCTGCGGCAACCGCTGACAGAGCAGCTTCAGCATTTCAATGCCTGAGATCCGGGAGTGATAGCGTCCCAAGACTCAGAGTTGAGCAGATACTAGTGGCACAGATGAGATACTAGTTACTTCGTAACAGATATTGCACTTCCTTATAAAACTAAAATACCTATGCATTTATAAACTTACTCCTTCCCATACACGGAAACATGGGTATTAAGGCGCTCGACTTAGCGGTTATAACTGCGTACACGGGCGGCGCGCGAATTGCGGCGGCGATAGTACGGCGTTTATGTACTTATCTCGCCTGGTGGACCGAGTGACGGTGGCCTGCTAGTGGTTCCGATAAAGTAGTAAGCAGCGTGGAGCTGCAGCTCAGACACATTTTTAACTGGCATACTTCTGGCAGAAGTCAGGCGACAAAGGAAAATCAGGAATCGCTGCCACATTATACCATACCACCTCGGAGATTCCCATCGGTCAAACAGCACGAAAACTCCTTAGTGTGGGGTCACGTCACGTAACAGTGACAAAGTCCGGGTGGTCCTTAGACTGTGTCTAATAGTTTGGGGTGCTCTTTAGCGGATCACGACAGACGTTGCCGGTGGCGGCGCGGGGCACCAGGGCACCAGGGCTGGTGAGGTGAGTGCGAGCTACTGTGGGTGTGTGGATAGCCGGGAGTAGGAACTGCAATTTCACCTCAAGCAAAATTTACGTGTCCACCTTGGTGGCAACCCTCACGAGACGAGCACCTCAAGATCGAGGAGGAGTGATTACCGAACACCAGCGAACTGCTACAGTCCGTGGAGGAGCCCCGGCCACTGCGCCGTCCGTGGAGGAGCTCCGGCCACTGCACCGTCCGTGGAGGAGCTCCGGCCACTACACTGCTTAATATAATGTTAATAGAGTAATGTAATATTGTTTTAGGATTTCGTAGTTAAACTAGGAACCCTAACAGTGTCGTCATGTCCGTCTGTCCGTCTGTCCGTCTGTCCGTCTGTCCGTCCGTCTGTCCATTGAAAGCTTTCTTAGTTTAGCAGTACGTAGTAGCAGTAGACTAACCTAAAATAAAAACACAGAGTAAAAAGTTCGTACATTACAATACGACATGAACTAAAAAAATAATTTATTTTTTTGACATACGAGTACACTATGTACTAATTAGCATAGCCCGACGTAGATCTGATAAAGATTTATTGCAACGCTCGCTAGCCGCTTGCGACTCGTGCACCACACACCATCAAATACAAACTATATCCACGTTGGTGAAGCCGGTGGCAAAAGCTAGTGATTTATAAACGTTTAGATTTCTCAGTAATTAAGGGCAATTAGATATCGGTGAGTACAGGAAAAACTAGAAATAATCAAAGGAACAGCTGCAGTATGCAGAAGGTCGGGACTCGGGAACAGCGGCGCGAACTGCAGCGGAGGCTGGGGTAGTGCTGGTGATAAAAGAAGACTTAAATAATTATGTAGGTGCGATAACTGCCTACAGAAATCACTTATTCCTTTGAAATCGATTACTAATCAGTACCGTTTTGGTACACAGTACAGCTATTTTTACCGACTTCAAAAAGGAGGAGGTACTAAGTTCGACTATATATTTTTTTTTTATGTATGTTCACCGATTTTTCCGTCATTTCTGGACCGATTTTCAAAATTCTTTTTCATTCGAAAGAGTATACTCCCGAGGGGGTCCCATTGTCACCAAGTCAGGATCTGATGATGGGATCCCAGGGAAATCAAGGGCAACCCTTCAAAAATAATGAAAAATTTTAATTTTAAAGGCACTAATTACGTGATTCATATGTTTTCTAAAGCTATTAATATACTTGCGTCTGTTAGTCATATTCTCATGTTGATAAGCTGATATAGGAAGGTACAACTCCTTAACGGTTAGGAGTTGCAGGAAAATTCTTTTGAATGTTATACATAGATATATACGTAGGTATGCATAGACCGATAGTTGTATTCCTTCAGGTTATTCAGATGAGCTGATGATGGACGATTTAACTCCTTAACTTTCATGCTGCTGATATGATGATGGAAGCCACAGGACTCTGTACCTGTTAATGAAACACATGTATTATGATTTGATAATTCCTAGTGGTGAGATAGGTGATTGGATTTAACGTTGCTAGATAAATAGCATTACCACTAAAAATAAAGAAAATAGAAAAAAGTTTTAAAAAAACTTAAAACTGACTTCAAAATGCAATTCACTCAAAAGTGTGAAATAATATTATATTATACTTATATACACAACATTAAACAACAATAACGAAATCAAAGGCAGGTACGAATTAAATTAAGGGCTTAAATTTTTTTTGACGTCGGTACCAGCACACAGTTAATTACGTATTAAATGGTTTAGATTCGATGTTTTGCTGACACCGACCTCAAAAAAATATTTAAGCCTCTAATTTAATTCGTACCCACCTTTGATTTTGTTATTGTTGGTTAATGTTGTGTATTAAAGTATAATCGTATTATTTCACACTTTTGAGTGAATTTCATTTTGAAGTCGGTTTTAAGTTTTTTAAAACGTTTTTTTATAGTTTATTTCTATCTTTCGTAAATTGTACTTAACTGGAAATTGTTGTACTGTGCTCTAAATAAAAGTTTTTCTATTCTATTCTAATCAAATCAATCACATTTTACAATAGTGTATGTACAAAGATTACTAATATATATACTTTGGTACAACGTGTATCGTTTAGGATACAAGAACACAACGCCCGCGCAGCGCGTGACCCTCCGCAACCCCGCCAGGCCCGGCAGGCCCGGCAGGCCCGGCAGGCCCGGCGAGCGCCATTCGGCAATCACAACAAAGCGACCAACGCCGCCGCCGCGCCGTCACAAACAACGCAACCACATCCACTACGCGGCTACGGCCCGCGCCGCCACCGCCGCCGCCATACAGAAGACATCAACGAGACCGACAGCGCCCGTGATCGCGTTTAAAATTAAAGCAAAAGTTTCATCTCATAAATACTTATATATTCGTTTCTCATTCCACGTTCTACAATCTCACAGTGAAATTAAAATAGAGTCTACTGCCTGAAGATGATCACGAAACCGGTTGCAGTATAAACAAATTTTTGTTTTATTTACATTAATTGTGGAATAGTGCAAGAAAAACCTAAATATGTAAAATAGAGTTCCTTGGCAAACCTGAGCCACCTGAGCCACCCGAGCCACCTGAGCCACCTGAACATTTAACAAAAGTGATTTAACATAACTGACCGCGCTGAACACGTGAAAACAAATCGCAACAACCAGTACAATGTTGCTACATTTTTTATGATTCAGTTAAATTTCTAAAAATTACTTAACCGATTTTGATGAAATTTCTATGGGATCAATCTGTATGTCGTTTCTAACAACAATTTTCAAATAAATTTTTCAACTCGGTTTATAAATGACCGAGTTTCGAGGAAACAAACATAGAAAAAACATAACAGTCGAATTGAGAACCTCCTTGTTTTTTAAAAGTCGGTTAAAAAAAGTGAAAGCAGGAAACTTGGGCACAGCTACAGCGACAGTTGTGTCTACTTGTGCGGTTTCCAGTGGCCTCCGTGGCGTAATGGATAGTCCATTCGCTTCACACCAGAAGGTTGCGGGTTCGATTCCGGCGGAGTCAACTTGTAAGACTCAGTTTGGTTGGTGGTAGGGCATTTTCATAGCTCGCCTGGCTAGCTACCACCATGTTATCTAAGTCTTGGCGCCAAACATCAGTGTTAACATCATTGATGTGTTCCGGCTTGAAAATAAGATAGCCAGTTCTCCATTGCGTTGGGGAATCTTGGTAAGCCCGCTTCCATATTTGGCATCATCGTCACTTACCATCAGGTGAGATGATGCCAAGGGCTGACCAATTGTGAATTAAATATATATTGTTGTATCTACGCCAGTAATATATGAGTCATTGGTTGTATCCCATTTTTCTGTTATTATTTTTTAAGTTCCTATCAATTCCTTTCGTATATTAAATTGCGTGACAGTTGAAGCCGTAAGATCTCTCCTGGGTATTGTATTGGTCGGGCATGAACGCGGGGCTTGTAATATGTTGGCGCGTTGGCGACTGGCGCGTCCACGGGAGAAGTATCGGAAACTATTGTAAGTAATGATAATTGCGGAGTTTTGTATTGGTCGGGCATGAACGCGGGGCTTGTAATATGTTGGCGCGTTGGCGACTGGCGCGTCCACGGGAGAAGTATCGGAAACTATTGTAAGTAATGATAATTGCGGAGTTTTGTATTGGTCGGGCATGAACGCGGGGCTTGTAATATGTTGGCGCGTTGGCGACTGGCGCGTCCACGGGAGAAGTATCGGAAACTATTGTAAGTAATGATAATTGCGGAGTTTTGTATTGGTCGGGCATGAACGCGGGGCTTGTAATATGTTGGCGCGTTGGCGACTGGCGCGTCCACGGGAGAAGTATCGGAAACTATTGTAAGTAATGATAATTGCGGAGTTTTGTATTGGTCGGGCATGAACGCGGGGCTTGTAATATGTTGGCGCGTTGGCGACTGGCGCGTCCACGGGAGAAGTATCGGAAACTATTGTAAGTAATGATAATTGCGGAGTTTTGTATTGGTCGGGCATGAACGCGGGGCTTGTAATATGTTGGCGCGTTGGCGCGTTGGCGACTGGCGCGTCCGCGGGAGAAGTAGCGGAAACTATTGTAAGTAATGATAATTGCGGAGTCGTTCAATCAGACGCGTCACGCGTGGCGATAAAACTATCGCATTGTGTTGTGTGGCGGGCTGCGCGTGCGGCTGCGCGTGCGGCTGCGCGCCCAGGCATCCTGCACACTTAGGGTTACCAGATGTCACATTGAAAAGTCCTGACAAAAACCCGGATTTTATTCAAAAAGTCCTGACATTTTACTGAAACTGGCGCGCGCGCGGTTTGACGACGCACAGTCATGGTAATAAAATACCACTAATATCATTTCTTTTAAATGTCACTATCCGACTCACTATCTACCATTGAGGCTACTCTTACTCTTCACACAGTGATAATATCACCAATCGTTTTAGTCCATGGGCCTTCCTCCGGTGATGGGGAGGAGATGAATGCATTTACGCATACGCCAGTGGCAGCCTTAGTGGGACTCACAGCTCTGCGCCTATATGCATACGTACCCGTTATACACATAAGGTATATATGAATATGTATACACAAGCCCAAAGACCGCACTACCCACTAAACACCCCCTGAAGAACTTTGGCAGCATAGGCCACCCTAAAAGTATATCGGAGCGACGCGCCCCCTAGGGAGGGGGGGGGTGCGAAGATTCACGCTATTGTCACACGGGTTGTGTCATTCAAAAATTGACACTATCGGTTCCTTCCTGGGCTGCCAGGAGGCAGTTCAGGTCGGCTCAGGTCGGCTGAGTATGGTCTGCGGACCATATTACTAGATAGTTCGAGAGGCGGGGAACAGCCCGCTACCTCACGAATTAACGGGTTGGGATGCGACTCCGAGGACTTGAAGAAGTTCTCGGAGAGGCCTTTGATGAATTGTTGGGTGGTAGGTATGCCTAAGTCCCCATGTAAGTCTGGGTTCCTGACGCACCATGGGGCGTCCTGTGCCCTACGGCAGAATATGCTCTGGACTGTTTGGATCATTTCCATCTTTTTTGGGGGCGCGTGTGCAAATACGGGGGCCGCGTATGTCATTACCGGTCGGATGCAAACCTTATAGAGTGTTCGCTTATTAATGGGGAACATTTTGCTGTGCCTACCTATCATGCTGTTTAGCCTGCCCATGCAGGTAGAAGCGGGCAATCCGGGTCACATTTGTGATGTGAGGTCTGAAAGTGAGACAGGGGTCGAGGTTGACTCCTAAATATTTGGCTGTGGGTTGCCAGGGGACGAGGGTGCCTAGCATGCGGATTGAGTCTGCGGGTTGGTTGATCCTACGATGGAAGTCGAAGCGGACCGCGGAGCTTTTGCTCGGGTTCACTTCGATTCTCCATTTCCTAAACCAATTACCTAGCTCGTTAACTGAGGTTTGTAGTTTGGCTATTTGTGGTGTAAGAGCTATGGACGGCCCTCTTACGTAGAGGGTAGTGTTATCTGCAAATAGGGAGAGCTGTACTGCTGGCCCTGATTTGCTTTGCTTTGGGATGGGGATGTCATTAGCGTACAGAGTGTACAATGTTAGGAAGAGAATGGACCCTTGGGGGACCCCGGCTTTAATGGGACGCGGTGCAGAAAGCACCCCTTCGTGTTTAAAGCGGAAATACGGTCTCGGAGGTAGCACTCCACTATTCTTACAAGACGGTCTGGAAGGTCCAGGTGGTAGAGTTTATAACAAAGTGCGGCCGCAATCCTGACGGGTGCCTAAAAATCCTGACATGTCAGGACAAATCCTGACATCTGGTAAGCCTATGCACACTCCACTGACTGCACACATCGCAGGTCATTCTAAATAACAAAGTCTACATAACGCTACTACACTTTTCAATTAATGAGAGAGTCAGGGATCAGCTCACTCTGATTGACTGAAGAGTGAAAAGTGGGAATGAGAGACAGGCGTATGTATTGCCCTACCATTCACAACATGAATCTATACATTTAAATGAAATCTAATGCGAGTCCGTTCGGCCGTTCTATCCAACCGATTTGCTTAATTACTTTTATTTACAGAAAAAGATGCACTGATTTGTTATCAAGCGTTGGAAATCACCCGCGAGCCATTTGCGGCTCGGGCACCTCGATTAGGCGGTTCGTTTTGCTTTAAGAAGACTAGTTGTAACAAGCTCTTTCATTTGGGGTTTTGATTGGTTGAGTTCGAGGTAAGGCATTCAACGCGCACATTCTCGCACACTGCGTGCAGCTCGCCCACCGCGCACCCCCGATGTCCATGCGGCGGATCCGCGGGCAAAAGCTGGTGGTTAATTATTTTCTGAAGTCTCTGCTACACTGTACTGTGGTGTGTGTGTGTGGTGCGGTACATATTGGCTGGCGGAGATTCGTTGAAAAATGGTTAAAATTTAAATCCCTAAATAATAAGTACCAAAAATTGAGTGCGCTAGACACCCATATTAGATATATATAATGAGACAGAGAGGTCCAACATTTTATTTTTTCTTATCTCTAGTCTAAACCAGACTTCATACTTCTTGTTTAACACCTCTTCTAGCATCGGAGTCGGTGATTAAACAGAGGCTCCTCTAAGTGTCCTCGTCACCCCCGGCTGATGCGCCGCGGCACGCGGCAGTCACGTCGCGTCACGCTCCGCCGGCGCGCGCCCCGCGCCGCCCGCACGCGCAGCCCCCGCGCGCCCGCACGCGCAGCGCGACCAAACGCCTCCGTTGAGCGACAAATCGAATCATCACCGCCACACAGCGGTACAAAAAGCAGCGCTTATTAGATGCCACGGTCGCGGTCGCGGTCGGCTGATGGAGGCCGGCCGCGGTTCAGAACTAATTGTATAAATCATTGGCGGTGAATAAGCATGTTACTCGGTAGCCGTGGAGTCGTGTTGGAATGTCCTACTGTTGCGTTCCGCGGGAGGTGAGCGCGCCTACAGCTCCGGGACCTACCTGGACAGTAGGTAGTGGTTCTCTTCCACGAGGCACTCGCCTTGCAGAGTACCGGGACAAGCGTCTCGGCGGCAAGACCTACCGTAACTGTTCCTTGTCTTCACCTTATAGTGTTGGCAGGAATAGCGGCCCTCACTATATGACCTAGCTGTCGGTGAGTGAGGACGCTGTATCCTGAACCTGGTTGTCTAGCGTATCTGGTAGATATACGAGAGGGGAATGTTGCGTTCAAGGTGCAGGCTTTCCGACGCGCCATGCTCTCCATGCTCTCCATGACCTGTGCACTTCCACGAGTCCTGGACAAGGAGAAGGAGAAACTTAGACATAACTATGCCAATGATCCACAAGCGCAACAACTAAGTATAAGTTTGTAATTGTGCATTATTATTTTAAGGTTCCCTAAGGAACCTTTATAGCTTCGCCGTTTAACCATTTAATACGTAGATAATTTTTAACCCGACAAATTTATAAACTTACTAGCTTTTGCCCGTGGCTTCGCCCGCTTGGGCCTCGTTATTATGACTGACTTAGAGGGTGAGTGGTGCGCGAACCGCAAGTGGCTCGCGAGCGTAGGTATGGGTTTACTGCAGATACCTTGAGAAGTATATCGGGATATTCTGATTAGCAGTGTATATCACTTTCCATCTCCTGAACTATTTCTATGTAAAATATTATGTCAATTCGTTGCTTCGTTGCGACGATGACGTGCGCCCTGCGCGAGCGTCGAAATTAGTCTTCCCCAGATCCCTCGGCAACTATCTCAGACTATTTGTATTAGTAGTCTACGTCACTTCCATCCCCTCAACCATCTCTGTACAAAAAATCACAACAATCAACCAAAAAGAGAGTTTTTCTACTAATAAGTGCATGCCAAATATCCTCAAGATTGGTTGAGGTGCTGAAGTGTGAAGAGTTAACAAACAAACAAACACATTTTCACATTTATAATATTAAGTAAGTAAGTAAGTAAATATACTTTATTGCACGCCAAAAAGACAATACAGGACTTATAATTTGTAATATACAAGAGTGCCTTATCGCTTTAAGCGATTTCTTACAGGCAACCTTAAGTTAGGGATTGAAAGACAGGTAAACTAGTACAAGATACCAGCAAATTCAATAAATAAGAATAATTTCAACAAAACAAGCTAATTATGCGGTCGACGTGGAAATCCTTGGGGGAGGTCTTTGTCCAGCAGAGGACGATTTTCGGCTGATGATGATGATCCTAATTATGCAGCCTATTTGCGAGGCGTGCGCCCGCGCAAGTTGTGTTAATCACCGCGCACTAATTAACATGTTCGTAACGAATGCTCGCCAAGACAGCAAGGAGCTGGAAGATCCTGCGTGCGGTGCGGCGAGGAGGCCACTGAACCGCCCTGCGCACTGCGCCCTGCGCACCACAATCATGTGTAGTTAGCTCAATTGTTAAGGGCATGCAGGAGACAGAGAAAGAGAGATTGCGGAACCGGTTGTCTTTCTGTTGATATTTCGTGCCTTAGTAGAAGCTAAAAAGCTATAAAGAACATAGTAGGTATATGATTGAATGAGCAGTAAACCACTGCACTCTGGACCCCGCCCCTTGTCGTTATTTATTTATTCCATAGGGAAATCAACAGCTTTTTGCTTATAAAATACTTATTTCTAGGTATAAAATAAAGCGATGAAGCCTTTATAGATTTCCATAATTAATTTTATTAATTTTTCTATGGTCAATAAAATAAATATTCCTTCTCTCTTCCTACTGCTACTATTCAATTCAATTCAATATATTTATTCAAAATAGGTGCAAATTACACTCTTTCTGATAGTCATAAAATAATAATAGCAATGTCATTTGTGAAGAATCGAGAAATAAACAATATTTAGATAATAACGTCAAAATTCAATCCTTGATTCCAGGTTATGTCATTAGAACATGAAAACAATATGATACGAAAAGTTATACATAAAAATCATTGAATGCATTTAACAAGAGTAGGCCAGTTCACACGGACAGCACCCGGTCACGAGTATAACGCGAGAGTCAGCCATCGCTCCCATCAACCATATTAGAGGGAAAGGAACGACCCGGCTCCCGATGCGTACAGGACAAACTCATGACCTGCCAAGCTCTCAATCCTCATAGCATAGCACACCCAACGGTTTACCAGCGCCCAGCTCAACCTGGCTAACACTTAGTTAAGTCTGGCTCAACATTGAAGCCAAACTGTTTCTCTTGAGTATAGTCTCTTTTCACGAAGTTTGCAGTTGTTGTCAAAGTTTTAACCAACCTCAAAGTAGCAACTGGATTCGTGTCAGTACAAATTTCGATCGAACTTCACTGAAATAATGTTCATAATAGTACGCACCGTGACGTGGTGGTTACGGTCGAATATCTTTGTGAAATATTTATATATTTTGAGAGCTATATTGTGTGAAACCCATGTAATATATAGGGTGACTTTTAATAAGTTCTTGATAGCAAAGGATATGAATGTACTCGTGATTACAAACAACTTTCCCAAAGTAACTATAGGTCAAATATGAAAAAAAATTTGGTCCTCGATACATTTTTGCCGATTTGATAACTTGTTATGTATCGAGAACCAAAGTTATTTTTTCTGATATGATATGACACATAGTTTCTTTGGAAAAGTTGTTTGTAATCAGGAGTGCAATACATGCATACCTTTTAATATCAAGAACTAATTAAAAGTCACCCTAAATAGCTGGATCACATAACTTCTGCCATAAGTAAAGAAATAATTATACTCGTACATAGGTATATATACATATAACATTTTTGGCTATCATTGTGGAGAAATGGATATAAATTTAATACAGTCGAGTGAGTGAACCTACAAAAATTTCGCAGAGACCAACTCTTCTCTTTTAAACCGACTTCAAAAAGGAGGAGGTTCTCAATTCGACTGTATGTTCTTTTTTATGTGTTACCTCAGAACTTTTGACTGGGTAAACCGATTTTGATGATTCTTTTTTATTTGAAAGCTAGTGCCTCCCGTGTGGTCCCATATAAATTTTATTACAATCGGTGTAGTACAAAAATAAAAAATAATAACGCAAAATTTTACGAAGTTGTTGCAATAGAAGTCTGTTTTTTAACGTGTTTAGCGTTTTCAAATTTTTGTGTCTTAGCTGACCCTTACATACTCGCAAGAGAATCGCCTACATCCGAAACTCTTACAACATTAGTGGAAGCCACAATTAGATTACCTAATAATTATGGTCATCCCCCTACACCCATCGCCCATCGCCGCCCCCTCATTAATCAACCTGCACATTAATCAGTTGGTTCGTTCTTAATTCGTCTAATTGCCGCCATTACATTGGCAGCGCGTTGTGGCGTTGTGGCGTTCCCGCGCGCGCGCAAGTTCAACATGTAACCCGCTCGAAAACATTAACATTGGATCGAAGTTAAAATCGATAATATTGCGCGGGTTTTTCTCAGAGATAATAAGCTGATAGTGTGCAGTGTGTAGTGTGCAGTGTGCAGTGTGTAGTGTGCAGTGTGTAGTGTGCAGTGTGTAGTGTGTAGTGTGCAGTGTGCAGTGCGTAGTGTGCAGTGTGTAGTGTGCAGTGTGCAGTGTGCAGTGTGTAGTGTGCAGTGTGCATGGTGTAGTGTGCAGTGTGTAGTGTGCAGTGTGCAGTTTACAGTGTGCAATGTGCAGTGTGCAATGTGCAGTGTGCAGATCCCGATTTTTGCGGTTCCCGTGGGAATTTCTCCTTTCTTAGCGGATGCCTACGTCATAACATCTACCTGCATGCCAAATTTCATCCCGATCCGTCCAGTGGTTTGGGCTGTGCGTTGATAGATCACTATGTCAGTCAGTCAGTCAGTCACCTTTGAGTTATATATATTTAATGAGATTTACTGCTGTGCGTACAATAAAATATCAATGCATAAGTGTGTCTGTCTGTTTGGTACTAGTACACTAAAACTAGGTTTTGTACGTACAATGAAATATCAATGCATAAGTGTGTCTGTCTGTTTGGTACTAGTACACTAAAACTAGGTTTTGTACGTACAATAAAATATCAATGCATAAGTGGGTCTGTCTGTTTGGTACTAGTACACTAAAACTAGGTTTTGTACGTACAATGAAATATCAATGCATAAGTGTGTCTGTCTGTTTGGTACTAGTACACTAAAACTAGGTTTTGTACGTACAATAAAATATCAATGCATAAGTGTGTCTGTCTGTTTGGTACTAGTACACTAAAACTAGGTTTTGTACGTACAATAAAATATCAATGCATAAGTGTGTCTGTCTGTTTGGTACTAGTACACTAAAACTAGGTTTTGTACGTACAATAAAATATCAATGCATAAGTGTGTCTGTCTGTTTGGTACTAGTACACTAAAACTAGGTTTTGTACGTACAATAAAATATCAATGCATAAGTGTGTCTGTCTGTTTGGTACTAGTACACTAAAACTAGGTTTTGTACGTACAATAAAATATCAATGCATAAGTGTGTCTGTCTGTTTGGTACTAGTACACTAAAACTAGGTTTTGTACGTACAATAAAATATCAATGCATAAGTGTGTCTGTCTGTTTGGTACTAGTACACTAAAACTAGGTTTTGTACGTACAATGAAATATCAATGCATAAGTGTGTCTGTCTGTTTGGTACTAGTACACTAAAACTAGCTTTTGTACGTACAATAAAATATCAATGCATAAGTGTGTCTGTCTGTTTGGTACTAGTACACTAAAACTAGCTTTTGTACGTACAATAAAATATCAATGCATAAGTGTGTCTGTCTGTTTGGTACTAGTACACTAAAACTAGGTTTTGTACGTACAATAAAATATCAATGCATAAGTGTGTCTGTCTGTTTGGTACTAGTACACTAAAACTAGGTTTTGTACGTACAATAAAATATCAATGCATAAGTGTGTCTGTCTGTTTGGTACTAGTACACTAAAACTAGGTTTTGTACGTACAATAAAATATCAATGCATAAGTGTGTCTGTCTGTTTGGTACTAGTACACTAAAACTAGGTTTTGTACGTACAATAAAATATCAATGCATAAGTGTGTCTGTCTGTTTGGTACTAGTACACTAAAACTAGGTTTTGTACGTACAATGAAATATCAATGCATAAGTGTGTCTGTCTGTTTGTTACTAGTACACTAAAACTAGGTTTTGTACGTAGAATAAAATATCAATGCATAAGTGTGTCTGTCTGTTTGGTACTAGTACACTAAAACTAGGTTTTGTACGTACAATGAAATATCAATGCATAAGTGTGTCTGTCTGTTTGGTACTAGTACACTAAAACTAGCTTTTGTACGTAGAATAAAATATCAATGCATAAGTGTGTCTGTCTGTTTGGTACTAGTACACTAAAACTAGCTTTTGTACGTACAATAAAATATCAATGCATAAGTGTGTCTGTCTGTTTGGTACTAGTACACTAAAACTAGCTTTTGTACGTACAATAAAATATCAATGCATAAGTGTGTCTGTCTGTTTGGTACTAGTACACTAAAACTAGCTTTTGTACGTACAATAAAATATCAATGCATAAGTGTGTCTGTCTGTTTGGTACTAGTACACTAAAACTAGCTTTTGTACGTACAATAAAATATCAATGCATAAGTGTGTCTGTCTGTTTGGTACTAGTACACTAAAACTAGGTTTTGTACGTACAATAAAATATCAATGCATAAGTGTGTCTGTCTGTTTGGTACTAGTACACTAAAACTAGGTTTTGTACGTACAATAAAATATCAATGCATAAGTGTGTCTGTCTGTTTGGTACTAGTACACTAAAACTAGCTTTTGTACGTACAATAAAATATCAATGCATAAGTGTGTCTGTCTGTTTGGTACTAGTACACTAAAACTAGGTTTTGTACGTACAATGAAATATCAATGCATAAGTGTGTCTGTCTGTTTGGTACTAGTACACTAAAACTAGCTTTTGTACGTACAATAAAATATCAATGCATAAGTGTGTCTGTCTGTTTGGTACTAGTACACTAAAACTAGGTTTTGTACGTACAATGAAATATCAATGCATAAGTGTGTCTGTCTGTTTGGTACTAGTACACTAAAACTAGGTTTTGTACGTACAATAAAATATCAATGCATAAGTGTGTCTGTCTGTTTGGTACTAGTACACTAAAACTAGGTTTTGTACGTACAATGAAATATCAATGCATAAGTGTGTCTGTCTGTTTGTTACTAGTACACTAAAACTAGGTTTTGTACGTAGAATAAAATATCAATGCATAAGTGTGTCTGTCTGTTTGGTACTAGTACACTAAAACTAGGTTTTGTACGTACAATGAAATATCAATGCATAAGTGTGTCTGTCTGTTTGGTACTAGTACACTAAAACTAGCTTTTGTACGTAGAATAAAATATCAATGCATAAGTGTGTCTGTCTGTTTGGTACTAGTACACTAAAACTAGCTTTTGTACGTACAATAAAATATCAATGCATAAGTGTGTCTGTCTGTTTGGTACTAGTACACTAAAACTAGCTTTTGTACGTACAATAAAATATCAATGCATAAGTGTGTCTGTCTGTTTGGTACTAGTACACTAAAACTAGCTTTTGTACGTACAATAAAATATCAATGCATAAGTGGGTCTGTCTGTTTGGTACTAGTACACTAAAACTAGCTTTTGTACGTACAATAAAATATCAATGCATAAGTGTGTCTGTCTGTTTGGTACTAGTACACTAAAACTAGGTTTTGTACGTACAATAAAATATCAATGCATAAGTGTGTCTGTCTGTTTGGTACTAGTACACTAAAACTAGGTTTTGTACGTACAATAAAATATCAATGCATAAGTGTGTCTGTCTGTTTGGTACTAGTACACTAAAACTAGCTTTTGTACGTACAATAAAATATCAATGCATAAGTGTGTCTGTCTGTTTGGTACTAGTACACTAAAACTAGGTTTTGTACGTACAATGAAATATCAATGCATAAGTGTGTCTGTCTGTTTGGTACTAGTACACTAAAACTAGGTTTTGTACGTACAATAAAATATCAATGCATAAGTGTGTCTGTCTGTTTGGTACTAGTACACTAAAACTAGGTTTTGTACGTACAATAAAATATCAATGCATAAGTGTGTCTGTCTGTTTGGTACTAGTACACTAAAACTAGGTTTTGTACGTACAATAAAATATCAATGCATAAGTGTGTCTGTCTGTTTGGTACTAGTACACTAAAACTAGCTTTTGTACGTACAATAAAATATCAATGCATAAGTGTGTCTGTCTGTTTGGTACTAGTACACTAAAACTAGGTTTTGTACGTACAATGAAATATCAATGCATAAGTGTGTCTGTCTGTTTGGTACTAGTACACTAAAACTAGGTTTTGTACGTACAATAAAATATCAATGCATAAGTGTGTCTGTCTGTTTGGTACTAGTACACTAAAACTAGGTTTTGTACGTACAATAAAATATCAATGCATAAGTTTGTCTGTCTGTTTGGTACTAGTACACTAAAACTAGGTTTTGTACGTACAATGAAATATCAATGCATAAGTGTGTCTGTCTGTTTGGTACTAGTACACTAAAACTAGGTTTTGTACGTACAATGAAATATCAATGCATAAGTGTGTCTGTCTGTTTGGTACTAGTACACTAAAACTAGGTTTTGTACGTACAATGAAATATCAATGCATAAGTGTATCTGTCTGCCTATTACTTGTACACTAAAACTAGCTTTTGCACGCGGCTTCGCTCACGTGGGTATACTTTTAAGACTGTCTTTAAGGGTGACAAGGTGCGCGAACCGCAAGCGGCTCGCGAGCGTAAACAGTTTACTCCAGATCCCTCTGGAACTATATCGGGTTATTCTGATTAGCATTATATGTAATTTTTCACCCCCTTATCCATCTTTGAGCAAAAAATCAAAAGAATCCGTTCCTCCGACGATGCGATGTTAAAGAAATCAACCAAAAAGAGTATTTTTTTCAGTTCCTTCAGAAACTGTATCGGACTATTTTATTCCTATGGGATAAAAAGTAACCTATGTCCTCCTTGTAACACAGGCTAACAGAAAGCTAAATTTCGTGTCGATTGGTTGAGGTGTTGAAGCGTGAAAATGTAACAAAATTCAAAATTTTTCTTTTGGTACAACTAATAAAAACAGTTGATTAAGTTGCGACTGTGGCGAGCCCTTCTTGATTCCATGGAATACCTGCTGGAATGTCCACTGTGCCCGAACTTCTGCACATCGGACGACCTCAACACAGCGCCACCGCCGCACATCTGCACACCGGACGACCTCAACACAGCGCCACCGCCGCACATCTGCACACCGGACGACCTCAACACAGCGCCACCGCCGCACATCTGCACACCGGACGACCTCAACACAGCGCCACCGCCGCACATCTGCACACCGGACGACCTCAACACAGCGCCACCGCCGCACATCTGCACACCGGACGACCTCAACACAGCGTCACCGCCGCACATCTGCACACCGGACGACCTCAACACAGCGCCACCGCCGCACATCTGCACACCGGACGACCTCAACACAGCGCCACCGCCGCACATCTGCACACCGGACGACCTCAACACAGCGCCACCGCCGCACATCTGCACACCGGACGACCTCAACACAGCGCCACCGCCGCACATCTGCACACCGGACGACCTCAACACAGCGTAACCGCCGCACATCTGCACACCGGACGACCTCAACACAGCGCCACCGCCGCACATCTGCACACCGGACGACCTCAACACAGCGTCACCGCCGCACATCTGCACACCGGACGACCTCAACACAGCGCCACCGCCGCACATCTGCACACCGGACGACCTCAACACAGCGCCACCGCCGCACATCTGCACACCGGACGACCTCAACACAGCGCCACCGCCGCACATCTGCACACCGGACGACCTCAACACAGCGCCACCGCCGCACATCTGCACACCGGACGACCTCAACACAGCGCCACCGCCGCACATCTGCACACCGGACGACCTCAACACAGCGTCACCGCCGCACATCTGCACACCGGACGACCTCAACACAGCGCCACCGCCGCACATCTGCACACCGGACGACCTCAACACAGCGTCACCGCCGCACATCTGCACACCGGACGACCTCAACACAGCGCCACCGCCGCACATCTGCACACCGGACGACCTCAACACAGCGCCACCGCCGCACATCTGCACACCGGACGACCTCAACACAGCGCCACAGCCGCACATCTGCACACCGGACGACCTCAACACAGCGTCACCGCCGCACATCTGCACACCGGACGACCTCAACACAGCGCCACCGCCGCACATCTGCACACCGGACGACCTCAACACTGCGCCACCGCCGCACATCTGCACACCGGACGACCTCAACACAGCGCCACCGCCGCACATCTGCACACCGGACGACCTCAACACAGCGTCACCGCCGCACATCTGCACACCGGACGACCTCAACACTGCGCCACCGCCGCACATCTGCACACCGGACGACCTCAACACAGCGCCACCGCCGCACATCTGCACACCGGACGACCTCAACACAGCGCCACCGCCGCACATCTGCACACCGGACGACCTCAACACAGCGCCACCGCCGCACATCTGCACACCGGACGACCTCAACACAGCGTCACCGCCGCACATCTGCACACCGGACGACCTCAACACTGCGCCACCGCCGCACATCTGCACACCGGACGACCTCAACACAGCGCCACCGCCGCACATCTGCACACCGGACGACCTCAACACAGCGCCACCGCCGCACATCTGCACACCGGACGACCTCAACACAGCGCCACCGCCGCACATCTGCACACCGGACGACCTCAACACAGCGCCACCGCCGCACATCTGCACACCGGACGACCTCAACACAGCGCCATCGCCGCACATCTGCACACCGGACGACCTCAACACTGCGCCACCGCCGCACATCTGCACACCGGACGACCTCAACACAGCGCCACCGCCGCACATCTGCACACCGGACGACCTCAACACAGCGCCACCGCCGCACATCTGACCACCAAAGTGTAGAACCCATTGACTCGATAGAAGAAGAATAAGTTTATTAATAAAACCTTTTCAACGACGCCCCACACGAGGGCGTAAACTCGAAAAAAAATTATCACGTACCCTTTACATGTAGGTAGGCATATACGAGTATGAGATGCATATTTAATTAGGTATGTACCCATTTATAATGGATATCTATCTTTATACTATAACACTAGTTGTCCCGGAGAACTTCGTACCACCTTACACTACCCTACACTACCCTACACTACCCTGCACTACCCTTCACTACCCTACCCTACCCTAACTACACTACACCTACACTACACTACACTACCCTACCCTAAAACTAAATATTTTTTGACTCTATTTTTTATTGATAAATATCATATTTGAATAGGTACTTATTATCCTATTCCGGACGAAGACAAATGCAAAAAAAACAAAAATCATAAAAATTGGTCAAGCCGTTCTTGAGTTTTATATGGTGTAACTAACACGACTTTCTTTTATATATATAGATATAGTATCAAACTTCATGCAATGCGCTCGTCGAATTTCGCTCATTGGATTTTAACTGAATCCACTTCTGTTTCATCCTTCCTGCCGCTAGCTGATTTGCACTGGAACTACTCACATCACATCTTGGGTATCGTGCGCCGCCGCCGAGCGCGTCTCTGTGCCACACCCAGTCGAAGCCTCCAGCGAGGAGGATGAAGGGGAAATACATTCAGTCTTACTGCTCATTATCTTACAAGGACCACTGTTTTTGTCATTAAGAATTGGTAAGCCCTTGGCATCGTCTTGCCTTATGGTAAGTGACCATTACGCTGAAGATGAATGCGGGCTTACCAAGGTTCCCCAACGTAATAGGGAAATGCCTATCTTATTTTCATGCTGAAACACATCAATGCTGTTAACACGTAGATAGCTAGCCAGACGGGATTAAAAAAGGGCCTACCACCAACCAAACTGAGTCTTACAAAATCGGACCCCGCCGGGAATCGAACTAGCGACCTTCTAAAGTGACTATAATAGTTTTACGACACGCCTTGGAGTCGTTCAAGCAAGACTGTACCAATATTGAGATAGAGACTCACTCAGTAGCCGTATATTTAACAATTAGTTCACTATAATGATCTCCAGATCTGCGTCGGTGGCGTAATGGCTAGGGCCGCCGCCTCCTGTCCAGGAGGTCGTGGTTCAAACCTGCCATGTACCAATGTGATTTCGAATTTAGATTTCATATGTACGTTTATCCAACGCTCTTACGGTGAAGGAAAAAACATCGTGAGGAAACCTGCACACGCCTGCGAAGTAACTCGCAGGTTGTGTGTGAAGTCAACCAACCCGCACTGGGCCCGCGTGGTCGACTAAGGCCCGATCGCCCTAATTCAGGGTAGGCTCGAGCCCCGCGGTGGGGACGTATGAATGAAAAAAAAATGTTCAGTTGTATCGGTGTTGTATTGTGGCAGTTGAACGGACTGTCAGACGATCAATCTCTGAAAGGGATCAGTCTACTGGTTCCGCGGCAGGATATTGAGGTGGATTCCGCCGAGCGAGCCGACGATGGGCCGCTTCGGGTCCATGAGAATCTTGCGCGGTGTGCGGGGTGAGGGCGCCACGCGGAACTTGTGGAGGAACTTGACCATGCCCACCTGCGATTGCACCTTGGCGAAGCGCATGCCTGCGAACGATGAACATAATTATAACTATAGTTATTGTCAAGGATTGAGCGAAATAAATTTTACAGTTTGCCTTGGACGATCGTATTAAGTTCAGAGTAACAACAAGACTAAAAAGTTGGTGAGATAAAAACGTTCAAGAGTTAAAAAGAGGTGCAAAGGGACCATCACGCATTCTAAAGAGTGATTGGCATGAAGTGGTGCCAAACAATAAAAAGTGAGTTGTTTAGTGTCAGAAGCCAAGATCATTTGTGAATCGCTGCAGGATCGTAGGTACATAAATAATAAAAGATGTAAGTAGGTAATTTTGCACCAATACAAAGTCAATTTGTAATATTTACAACAAGAAAAGCAACTTACCAATACAATTTCGGGGCCCTTGTCCGAACGGCATGTAAGCACAGGTAGGTCGGTCCAAAGATTTCTCGGGGCTGAAGCGCTCGGGGTCAAACTTGTGCGGATCGGGATAGAGGTGCGCGTCGTAGTGCAGCGCAGTGACGGGCACCATCAGGACGCAGCCGCGCGGCACCGTCACGCCGGTGCCCGGCAGCCGGTAGTCAGCGCGCGCACGCCTCAGCAGCGGGTCCGCCACCGGGTACATGCGCAGTGTCTCGTTAAACACCTTCTTCAGGTACGGCATTTCGCTGAGACCGTCGTACGTTACCTTCCCGTCATACTTCTTCAATACATCGTCGACCTCTGCCAACAATTTTTCCTGAACGTCGGGGTTGAGCGCCAGCTGATAAAGCATAAATTGCAACGTCGTAGCGCTCGTTTCGAAGCCCGCGGTGTAGAAAACAAACGCCTGAGCTGCCATAACGCTTTCGTCGATTTCCAGACAAGTTTCGTCGTAGTTATGTTTCGATCCGTGGATTTGACCTTCCCGTTTTAACTCCAGTAGTAGGTCCATGAAGTCCTTCCTGTCGGACGGCAGACCGTTCCTCTGAGACACGATGAGTCGCACAAGATTGGTAAAGTAACCCATTATGTTATGCATCATGTAGTTACTGACGAATATTGCCAAGCTGGGAAAGAGCATTCGCACGAATTTAAGTCGGGTTCCGCTAAAAACTGCCTTATTTATCATTTCCAGTTCAGCCGCGGCACCTTTTCGAATGTCGATGTCCAAACCGAAGGCACAGGCCGATATGGAGGCAAGCGTATACTTGGAGAACAGCATGTGCACCTCCTGCTCGGGGCTCTGGTGGGAGAGCTCGCGAACGTACTCGACAAAGTCGTCAGCACGGTCGGTGATAAGGTGAAACATGCTGCGTAGCTTGCCCGACGTGAAAAGAGGCGTGAAGCGCGTACGAAGCACCTGCCACTCCGCGCCGTCCGCCAAGAACAAATTCTTACCTAACCCTTTCTTGCTGAACGTGAAGCCTCTGTCAGGGAAGAAGTCGAAATCCTTGATCATGATGTGCTTTATCAGTTCTACGTCTTTGACGATTAGGTGGGGCGTCATCATCTTGTAAATTCCGATCACTTTCTCGTCAGGAAAGCTGTTGTAGATTTCCTTGAGGACCTCCATCTCGGTTCTGCGAGATAGCACAAAATCTTTCACATTGCCGAACAATGGGAGCGGCTTCGGTCCAACTACATTTCTCTTACTCCAGTAGTCAAAGTTGCGTGTGTTGAACTTGTACAAAAGATACACTAACGTTAAAACTAATATTACTATGTATAGCATGGCCACAAAAAAAACTTGTTCGTTTAGGTTTACTAAAAGAAATTCTCGGTATTACGTTTCGTCTCCTTAAATACAAAATTGAACGTTCCTTTTATCAATGTTTTGTACTAATAATAATAAAAGATAAGTCCGAAACAAGTTATCTATAAAGTCAAGGTCTAGCAAAGAAACGTGTTTGTTATCGCCCACTATACACGTGTTTGCTTTAGTTCTACAGGGTAGGCTATAGTAGGGGTCCCAATTTCGGTGTACCGAGATCCTGAAGGTTGCGGGATTGAGCATGCGGGATCCCGCGGGATTTGCGGCATTGAAAATCGTTACAGGCACGTCCTTTCGCGAGTGCCGTCGCTCGAATACTGACGAACGCAGCGATCATGGTCTAAAAAAACTGGTCTTCTCTTCCCAGAGTGACACAAGCCTACGTCACAATGACATTGCCACTTTATTTAAACATAACATGTTACATGGGTAAATTATACTATGTTTACGTAGTTAAAATATGTAACCTTCAGGGATTTACTCCAATAAAAGTCGTGGAATCCTCTTCACATTGTTTTATTCCATCGATCTTAAATATTATAATATCCACAGCAAAAGGCACGCAGTGCCATATCAAACTCAGACGACGACTCAAGACTGCGCGTTCCGGACTGGTTGGACAACGTAGTCGTTTATATCCTCTTTGCAACTTACAGCACTAGTGAATAATATATATAACTGTTATGTAAAATACAATAACTAATATTTGTGCCTGTTACAAATATTTCTTTGTAATTTTATAATTTTCATTTATATGTATTTTATCTTAAATTTTACAACAACACGTCATTTTTAATTATTCGTTAGCAATATCTTCCGATTCACGAAAGACATTTCAGAAGTTCGGGTAATTCTGTTTACACTAATAGTTCTGCTTAGCTTGTGTCAGTCACGTGGTTCGCGAGTCTCAGAAGAGAGTACCACAGCGATACATAGGGACCGCGCATGCGCGAAAACAGTCGACTGCGTTGTGGAACGTGACAACTTTGCATTTTGATGTTGACAATTAACTATTGCAATAAGATTGTTGTTCAAAATTTTAAAGACTGTTGCTTCATTTGAATTTAAGTAATTGGAATTAACTTTCTATATTAATGTGGTCGTGATTTATTGTTTAAGTTGAAAAATCAAATTTTATATTGGCAACCCTGCTCACTATTGTCGGCCGTCACGCGCTGGTGATCAGCTCAGCTCTGGGTAGGAGTGGGATCTTCCCCACCCCTACCTCTCTCAAGGTTTGCTGCTCACGGACTGAGCGGTTGGTATTCAGTCTACGACGAGATCAGTCGACGGAAGTTTCAATATTTGTGCTTGGATATTGTAAATGAATACAGATTTATACAAGTAAAAGTCTACTGAGTTTTTGTTCGTAAAAATATTTGCTATTTTTTTGTGTTCACAGTAATAAATAATTGTTAATTCTTAGTAGGGATGCATCCGATACCGATACCGATACCGATATATCGGCGATACTTCGGGTTTGCCGATATATCGGTATCGGCTATATTTTTATGGCAGATTCAACGATACTGTTCAAATTTCGCGCTTTAAAAATGTAATGTAAACGCGCGTGTTGTCCCATCTATTTCGTTGCAAACGAGGCATCTGTCGCATCTGAGAGACTATTTTCCACCGCAGGTCTTATTCAAACAGACTTGCGAAATCGCCTTTGCCCGCAAAACTTAAGAATGCTTTGTTTTTTAAATTAAAAGTCTTATAAATGTTGATTTTGATTACTAAAACTATTAATTAATTGTGTTTTATTTATTCTACCTTCCTTTTTGAATTCAATAAGCGTATCGGTATCGGTATCAGTATCGCCGATATTTTTATAAGAGTATCGGTATCGGTATCGTATCGGCAAAAAGGCGTATCGATGCATCCCTAATTCTTAGCTTGAATGTTTTATTGCTTACTACCTTAAAAACTTTAAAAAAAATCGGGCGGGATCCCATTATACCGAGATCCCGCATTATTGTTTTTTTATTTCATCCCGCCGATACCGAGATCCCGCGGGGTGGTGTGCGATATTGGGATCCCTAGGCTATAGGCTATTATAGGCCATAGGCAGGCAGAGTTATTTACTTATTTAATTTGCAAGGTGGGAAATCATAACAATAGTTTTTGCTAATTACATTGTTTTTTTAGGGTTCCGTTCCTCAGAAGGTAAAAACGTAACCTAACGTAAAGTTTTTGTTTCCCGCGGTATCTGCCAGGCTAAAAAGAACCATGCATGACCCATATGAAAGGTGCTACATAGCCTCAGGTCCCAGGTTGGCCGATGCAAGCAAAACATGGCCAAATGGGGAATGTTCCGCGGCTCAACTCGATGCGTCACACGATGTGACACAGCAACACAGACCATGCCCTGCATGTCCGCACTCCTGCTCGAGGAGCGACCTGAGGTACATGCATATGAGGAGAAACCTTCAATCGAGAGAAGAAGAAGCTGCACGGTGAGGGTACGCTGCGTGATATCGTCATCACGACAACGCGTCGCGTCGTGCATACGCCGTGGTTTGTCAGCCACGAGTCAATAACATACTTTTCGGAAGTTTCGGGACATGAAGCTTCCTACTCTATAGTGGTTGTTCTCTAAACTGATAAAAGGGTATGATAATCTTCTAGCTGCCAAACATGATTAGTTCCGGCTTGAAGATAAGATAGCCAGTTTCCGATTGCATTGAGGAATCTTGGAAAGCTCGCTTTCATCTTCAGCATCATCGTCACTTAACATCAGGTGAGCGTGAGATGATCATGGATAAAAAAAAAAATGGATCTTACAAGGCTGAAGTATAATATTTATTACTTAGGTACAAAAGGTTTTAAAAAATATATATTTATGACATGTATATTCATCATCATATCAGCCGAAAAATGTCCCTCCCCCATGGATTTCCGGTCCTGCGCTGCCCGCATCCAGCGGCTTCCCGCGATCTTTACCAGGTCGTCGATCCAGGGAGGCGCTACGTTTTGGGCGGTCGCCGCTCGAAAACTTTACTACCCCAACGGCCATCTGTTCTACGAGCTATGTGCCCTGCCCAGTGCCCACTGCCACTTCAGTTTAGCGATTCCGTGAATTAGGTAGGTAGGTATGTCAGGTACTTTGGTTACATGTATATTTAACTATAATATCCGGTAGAATAGCGCCACCGAAATACATTATCTTTTGGCCGTAACATGTCGTTACTTAAACAGGTAAAAAGTATCACATGAACAATAGACTCGTTTCGACACTCGTGCTGGAATGGAGTCATTCAAAATAATAAGAGGTGCTTTCAAAATTTCCATTTGTATAAATAACGCGCTATCAGGTGCAGCCGCGGGTGATTCATTGCCATTAGTCATTGCACTGTGGCTGGTGAAGCGGACGGAGACCTTATCGAGTTTCTTTTGAGCGTGTTATCATTTAATGACGCGGGCGGCGATGGCGGCGGGCTATCGCATCGCGCGCCTGCCGTAAAATTTTTCAATCGCAACGGACGCACGCGCCGCCCCGAGTCTATATACGCGAAAATTGCTAAATGTAATGATTTTATATACAAATTTTTTTTGCTTTATTAAGCTATTGCATAGATTTTATCGCGGGCTTTGAGCGCGGCGACCGAATCAAGAAATTCCGTAACGAAAAAACCTTACACTAGCGCGTTCTACAAAAACTTACAGTGCCATCTATTAGCGTTTTGCGGTACTAAAAGTACTTAGTCAATTTTACTGGTGTAACTTTCTTAGTGTTAAAAGTTAATAAAAAATGCTATGCAATACTATGCTTTACCGCGGCAGTCCCCGAGTGCCACAAGTCTTTTTTTATCCTTAAATTAAACCTGCAAATGCCTAGCGGAAAATTCGTTTTATCTGGAATTTATGTTGAATGGACTTGGTAGGTAACAGGGCGCGCCAATCAAAATGTGGTAGATCTGATTGAACTATTTACTTTCTTCTGTCATAAACTTTATTTACAGCTTCTAAAAGTTTTGGATTCATTCTCTTCTCTGACTCTTTTCACTGTCCAATATGGTACACGACTCTTAACTGCTGTCATCATCATCATCATATCAGTCGAAAATCGTCCACTGCTGGACAAAGGCCTCCCCCAAGGATTTCCACGACGACCGGTCCTGCGCTGCCCGCATCCATCGGATTCCCGCGATCTTCACCAGGTCGTCGGTCCATCGCGTGGGAGGCCTGCCTACGCTACGTTTTCCGGTGCGCGGTCGCCACTCGAGAACTTTACTGCCCCATCGGCTATCTGTTCTACGAGCTATGTGCCCTGCCCACTGCCACTTCATATTAGCGATTGTGTGAGACATGTCGGTTACTTTAGTTCTTCTCTAAACTGTACTTTGCCATAAAACTGTACATTTTGTCAGACTTCAATATACTTTTTGTTGTGTGATTGCGTGTCCTACTAGATGGCTTTAAGGCGAATCACAAAAGCTCCTCTCTTTCCCACCCTGTTAGAATTTCAAATAAGTAAATAACAGTTTGTGGGAATTGAGAGGCAATCCGGCGGCGGCGGCTGTAGCTCGGGAGTCACAATCCGGCGGCGGCGGCGGCGGCGGCGGCTGCAGCAGAGCTCGGGAGTCACAAACTACAAATTGGAGCTAACCCGTGAAATAGGATTTACTTTTTTGTTCTTGCTAAACTTCACACAATTTGTTAGTTCGCTTCTTTTTCTTTTAGATCAACAAGAGCGAGAACACGATCGTAAAGTTTACACACGGCTACTGTTCAGTTACTTTTAAATATTAAAATGTGTTGTAAAATGAATACACGTACCTAAATGCGGGGCAACAACTTAGGCATTGTTTATGAATCTCTGTTATATTCATAGACATCAAAATAGATTCAAATAGACCCGTGATGTCTAAAGGTTTTTATGATTCAATAAATTAAACGATAAAAGGCCTGCTTTGTTTCAGATAGAGCTGACTAAGTGGTGCGCCTACGCAGCCGATGCAGCCGACGCAGCGCGCGCGCAGGCAGCTGCAGACAAAGGCTGAGCTGCAGAATTTTTTTCTTTTTCGAAAGGACAAGCTTGTTGTTGGTCGTTGGGACCTTTACAACTTCACCGGGCAGGGGAGACGAGTACGGAAGGCACTCAACCTAGTGCAAAGCAAAAAGATGCAACTGCCTAAGGGCGCCCAGGTGGGCACGGACCTCGGCTTAGGTCGTTGCTTGGACGTGGGAGGATCGGAGTATATGCCGGTAGCGCTGGTAAGCGCCAGAAGCGGGCGGACGCCGCCGTCGCCGGCGAGGGCAGAATGTCGGTGCAGTGTTTCTCTGTGGGTTAGGGGGCGGGGTCAGGGCAGCTACGGCTAGCGTGGTCGGGTCGTCGGGGTCAGTGAGTACATGTCTGGGGCGTCGGATTACGCGAATGGGGTTCGCGGGTAGCTCGTAAACGGCGGCGTTTACGAGTAGCGGGTAGTGAGTGGTGAGTTGCAGACTGCAGCGTTCTTCTTAAATACCTACCTACGAGTAAGTAAGTACCTATATTAGTAGCGGAACAGTCTGGCGGTCTAGCGGACTAGCGGACTAGCTCGGGAGGTTCGGGAGGTTCGGGAGGTTCGGGAGGTTCGGATCTGTAGTACATACTAACAAGCTCGACATATCTTGTCTAACTAATAATTGAAAACGCTAAACACGTTAAAAAACCGACTTCCATCGCAACAACTTAGTACATTTTTGCATTACTATTTTTGGTTTTTGTTAATTTTCGAATAAAGTACTACACCGATTTTGATAAAATTTATATGGGACCACACGGGAAGCACTAGCTATCAAATAAAAAAAGAATCATAAAAATCAGTTCACCCAGTCCAAAGTTATTAGGTAACAAACATAAAAAAAAAAAAAAAAAAAAACATACAGACGAATTGAGAACCTCCTCCTTTTTGGAAGTCGCTTGAAAAGAAATACTATTTTATTATTTGTTTGTTGTGGAAAGTCAGTTTGTAGTTATATTTTTAATTATAACCATGGCTATGTGTGTGATTCATATTTTTGTAATCTGTGATGTGAACGGCTATAACCCAATTACTTATATTTAAGTCTTCTTCTCATGTAAGTGACATTTTATCGTTTATGAGAATAATTATCTTTATACCTAAAAGCTATATTGTACTCACACTCAATATCCCAGATGTGTAGTTATTATTGGTATTACATATTTGTTATCTTTATTCTATGTACCTACTGGAAGGTGACAGGTTTCAAAGAAAGAAGCCATACTTAGTTATGAGTCTACACTTACGTATTAATAGTAACAATTCCGTGTGTTGTATTTTAATAAATTTATTTAATTTTAGAACCTTTACAATACAGTATACTTTATAAATAGAGATAAAAATCATGATATCTTATCGTACACCCACACATACATGCATGCATGTTTAAGTATAAGTATTTTCGCATATAAGGCACCACGATACATGCAGTGCCTAGTGTCGGGTCACTGTAAACATTTGTAAGGTAGCTCATTTTGAATAAATTTTTATTTATTTTATTTTTATTTATAGAGTACCCTCTGTCTGTATCCTCTAATACCTTAATAACGTTCCTGTCTTCAATTAAGGGACTGAAATTTCAGCTGATGTACCTACTTCCCTGATGGGTAGTCCGCCGCGCCGCGCGTGAGTACTTACGACAAACCAATATTTGTAACTGGTGGACAGGGTAGGTGTGCACGATACTTGTAAGAGGAGATGGTTTCACCAGATGTATCACGAGATAAGTTGTGCATGTTAAGTATGCAAATGGTTTGCACTCACGCTATCCCGTACGAGCAGTAAATACATTTGGAAAGCGAGTGTATCGGCAGGATACACCTTTGTATATAGGATACCATACAAAGGTGTCTGCGCCTGCGCCTGCGCTGGAGAGCCCCGGGCCACCACGACTGGACTTTACTCCGCACATCGCTTCATTCATAATATAGTTGAGAACGAGGTGAGCATACGGCTACTGTGCATAAACAGAGGTACCGCTCTTTTTTTTACATATTTTTCTATTCACTATTGGTAAGCCCTTGGCATCATCTCACCAGATGGTAAGTGACGATGATGCCGAAGATGGAAGCGGGCTTGCCAAGATTCCCCAACGCAATGGAGAACTAGCTATCTTATCTTCATGCCGAAACACATCAATGTTTTTAACACTGATGTTTGGCGGCAAGACTTATATAAGATGGTGGTAGCTAGCCAGGCGGGCTTAGAAAATGCTCTACCACCAACCAAACCGAGTCTTACAATGTGACCCCACCGGGAATCGAACCCGCGACCTCCTGTGTAAAGCCAGTGAACTTTGCCTCTGAGCTACGGTCGCTACCACTTTATACAGATACAATTTACAATATACTCGTACTTATTGATTCATGCGTTATAACTTGTACTTTTGCAACAGCAACACAAGACACAAAAGATATGAGAGCGAGCACTAAACAGACAGGCAAAGATGTGTTGCCTTTTCTATTAGATGTTAGTGTTTAACAATCATACCAAATAAGTCCTAACTCCTAATCGATTATCGCATCGATCACGTCCAGGTCCGACGCGACGGGCGAGTAGTGCGCGTCTACGACTGAAGTTTACGCAACTCCACCGAGATTTACTGAGATGGGAACCTAGTGTGAAATCCCGCCCGGGGCCGATTGAAGCAATCAGTCTGCGGACACCCACGCCCCGCCACGCCATGCCACGCCACGTCGATATGTTTCATTAACTCAACTGAAATATCACGCTTGTAGACAGCCTCTTATTAAACTACTTAAAACCGAATAAATAACGTATAAAATTTGAATTTTACGACAAGCTGATACATATTTCGTAGTACTTATAATGCGGCCACCCCGGCGGCGCGGCGTGTGTGGCGCCGCTCGCGCATCATTATCATCCCCGCGATCTGTTTCGCGTCTCAGCGCAAAAAATAAACGACGTTCACATAACTGACCACCTGTAACAAAGTATCATACATAAAAACGCATGCGCGAAGCAAAACAACATTTATGAAACCACTCGAGATCTCCAATCAAGTTAAAGTTTAATTGCTGATGGTTAAGAAAATGTATGACATTTCAATGAACCTGGCTGTTGAAGCTGATAATGATACAGTAGCATCGCCGGGGGACAGGTAGCACATTAGCAATACAATGCTGGTTAGTGATAATATCGCAGCGGGCGCAGCACCGAGCCCTGGGGGAGCCACGCTCCCGCCCGCTCCACGCGCTCGGCCAGAGCCTCCAGGCTCTCCGGTAATGGCCTTCCACCTCCATCACACTTCAACTAAACGACACCTCAACTTATACACCATCGATTGCTTTTTTCATATAGCGCAACCCAATCAAAGGCCTCTAAGAAATCGCAATGTAAACGTAACAAAGCATTTTTATAGTTGTACCTAAATCAAATAATGAAGAAAAACATAGGATTTTATTAAAGTCATTACGCTAGATAATGAAAGGTGTCCCGCGGTCGCGACACTTTATAAAGACATTTTTCACGCTAATGAGATAATGAGCCGTCGCGGGAGCCTGCGCCTGCGCCTGCGTGTGGCTTGCGGCAGTTTTGTAGCGAGGACGCACGCCTCACCATTTGTCACTACTTGTCGTCGAGCGACTCCATAAACAACCTAATTAGGCGATACCGTGGTCTAAAAAACTGGTCTTCTCTTCCCAGAGTGACACAAGCTACGTCACAATAACATTGCCACTTTATTTCAACATAACATGTTACATGGGTAAATTATATCTATGGTTACATAGTTAAAATATGTTAAAATATTTCTTTGTAATTTTATAATTTTCATTTGTATGTATTTAATCTTGAATTTTACAACAACACGTCATTTTTAATTTTCGATTCACGAAAGACATTTCAGACGTCCGGGTGATTCTGTTTACACTAATGGTAACAAGGGATAGTGATGACGTAGGCTTGTGTCAGTCACGTATGGTCACGTGGTTCGCGAGTTTCGGAAGAAAGTACCAGGCGTAGTTATATTATTGTACCATGGGCGATACCAAACACAACCACAAACTGCCTGATCTTCGTGAACTACTTTCAAAAGTAGACTAAAACACAATGTTTTTTTGTACTTATATATAATATAACCTACATTCTTTAATTAACAGCGAGTGTAAAATAGTCGGGTCGAGGAGTCCAGATGCATTAGGTGCAGTCTGTCGGACGTGTAATTTTGTTAAATTATTATCTGTTCATTCACAATTAATATTGAGCGCTCACATAATCATTAGGATACCTGGATGAACGTTTTTATCCAATTGGAACATAATGAAAGTTTAACTAAAAATAAATGAGGAGGCCAACGAGTTTTGAACACGAAGCCTGTGAACCATAACATCATATTAGATATCAAAATTTCAAAACCTTGATTAGTGATAAACGGCTGTGAGTTTCGTGCTCTGTAATTTGCACAAATCATTGTCCATGTCTCGTCTGGCAAGTGTTGCCACACCACGCTGTGGCATTGCGGCGGAGCCCACATGTCGCTCGGCCGGGCACGATCTCCGCCTGGTCTCCAGTCTCCGCTGGACCCAATGGTGCAACCACCAGAACACTGCTTTAAAATTATTGTCTGTCAAAACATGGGCCAACGTGAATAACTCAAATCGATGACATGTTTAATAGCTGCACTCAAACAACAATTCCAATAAGCTCAATAAATTCAGCGCACACTATAATTTACACGGGATGTCACTTTTGCATGCATTTTGGAGACCGTGGCTTGCGTTGCGACACATTTGCACTTGTACTACAAGCTACAAGTAACAGCTGGTGATGAATTTATCACAAAGATTTCGTTGGGAACAAATGGCCTGGGAGCATCAGGGTGCGCGGTGGCAGTTGTAGGCACGACCGTAGCCGCCACGCACCCGCCACGCCTCCTCGTCCACACCTACAATGAGCCTATTAATTGGGCAACCCGAAGCAGCGGTTCACATAAATAATTACAGATTAACCCAGCTACTTCGCTTCCAAACGCTATAACAAAAAAGAGGTTCATCTATTTTTTTTTATATATTTATAAATTAGAGGTCCAGTGAACTGCTCGGTTTGAGTTGAGGTCGCTTATAATTTATTTTATGACCATTACCGATCATGACTGGTAACCAAACCTTATTGATTGTTAATAAAAAACCTGTATGATGAAGCAACCCTTTAGAACGGACCACGACCGTGTAATGTGTTCAGAAGGTAGGAATTAAGTCGAAACCGCTGAAGTAAAAAATAAATAAAAGGCAAATGGTGCAAAACCAACGATTGAGCGTAACCTCAGAAACCACAACAGGTACGTTGTATACTAAAACAGGAAAAAACCCGGCCGCCGCCAGCTCCGGGCTCCGTCCCTCGCTGTATTGATCATTGAATGGCCCTTATAATCTGCATTCAATTTTAGTAAACTGTTTAACTCTTTCAGTCTTGGTGGTTAGCAGCGCTAACCACCTAAAATCTACCGTATTTTTAACGTTTTATTTTAAAAGGCACATATAGAAGGAAATTATTAACTTGAAAAAGTCCAAAAAAGTTAATTTAATATGTATTTCTGGAAATAATTTTTTTTTTTTTTTTTTTTTTTTGAGGTTTAGATGTTAAATTATATAAACCAAATTATGTCATTATTACTGCCAATAAAAATCCGTGACGCAAAGGGTTAAAAACTGAATTCCCAAACTCGGAAGAACAATACTGGAGTAGGTATAATGGAGAATCGTAGGACAAATTTTAAAGTGAAACTTTTATTACATCATCGTTTTTTTCGTCTGTGTGTTCGTCTGTCATGTCGCGTGACGGCCGCTTTCGTCTGACAGTATGATCGTTTCGTCCTCTGTACCGCAGCGAGAGCAGCCATGATCGTTACTACCTTTGTTTCACTTTTACCGTGGTTTCATAAAACCACACACTTACTTTTTTTTGTTTTTTTTTATGTGCGGGGGGGGGGGGGGGGTGAGGTTACTACTACTACACAGATCAATGCAAACACACAGATGCAAAAATATGATGCGTACAAAATGTGCCTCACTGATTTATATTCACACACATCATTAACTGTCTACAAAGATATCATAATATCAGCCGAAGGAGTCCACTGCTGGACATAGGCTTCCCCAAGGATTTCCACGACGACCGGTTCTGCCTGTAATGAGAACTAAAAGATTTCATTATGGCCATGGCAGAGTATGGAAATAACATTTAGTTTAACACATTTGTTCGCGAGCAGCGGTAGCGCCCCTCTTACACGCTCTCGTGTGTTAAAATATATTTCATTTCATTTCATCTCATGTCATTATACTCATCTTATCTCGCCTCGCCTCGCCTCGTCTCGTCTAGTCTCATTTTATTTTACTTTATTTTATATCATGGAACAAACAGTCACAAAAGAAATGGTAATAAATTAACTTATCAAACAGACCTAAAGCAAAGAATACTAAACATTACTACGTCTTAAAAAGCCATAAAATACTTATGTAAATTTAATCTTCTATGCGTACACGACAAACGAAGTGCAAGAACACGCAATATATATATATCGCTATTTAATACTTGTTTCTTTGTATCTGGCTGGTTACAAGTTACAGGGCGGGTTAAAAAGGAAGTGCAACTTTCTCATTTAAATAAAACCAACAATATGTAGAAATTAAAAAGAACATGAAAATAGGTATAGGATAATACAAAACGATGTAATTACACTAACTTGTGATAGAGGTGAAAATTGAAATATTAGGAATTCATCAAACTTAGGACCTAATCATGAAAATGAAACTTCAGTAGTTGTGGGGAGTAACGATACGTCACAACGACCAATCAAATTCAGTTATAAGCGTCGATTGCCTTTTAGTCCATTTTGCTAACATCTACAGAGCAGTTGATCGAAAACACCTTATATCGGCGGTCATTGACCGGCTGTAATCCAATTAAGGTGGTCGAATCTCGGGATCCAATTAGGCAGAGGCTGCATGACTGTCAACTTTACTATAGTTTACGGCGCGGCTACACGCTGACCGGGGCTGACCGGGGCGGCCGGCCGGGAGGTTCGCGTGAAGCAGAGCCAGCGCAGCGCCCAGCGCGCATGATGGCTATCAAACTAGCCTACACGTAATTAACTCCATTTTACACTCTTATTAGGGATCCGTACCCAAAGGAAACAGGGTCCTATTACATACTATGCTTTCCTGTGTCCGTCTGTCGGTCCGACCATTAAAGACGTTTTTTGAACTGTACGTTATTACCTTTTGGTAGGTAGCTGGTTACAATTTTCAACGTTTATATGTGTCATATGGAGAACTATTTAACAAAAAATATAAAATACAGGTAGAAAAAATTAAGGAATTTCCCCGTACAAGAAACGTGTTTTTAATTGTTTTTTTTTTGTTTTTCTAACATATTCAATTTGTATGGCGGGTACCTATTTTAGGGTTTCTCTACATATACCCCTTAAAGCTTAATATCTATACGCTCGCTAGTTAAATTTCTCAAGTGAGTGAATTTGATAAATAAACTAAGCTCCATTTTTTAAATGATAGCTAAGCCCTTGGCATCATCTCACCTAATGGTAAGTAACGATGATACCGAAGGAGGAAGTGGGCTTACCAAGATTCCCCAACGTATTGGGGATCTGGCTATCTTATCTTATCTTTTTGGAGAATAAAACATTTTTAATTTTTTCTTTTGTTGTTGTATTTATAAAGTTTTCCCAGACATACCACATATATGGCATATTTTAGGTGTTATTAAGACAGTGTTGTTGATGACCAAAACCTCCCGAGTCTGACTCAAACTTACTTAGTCGGTTTGTCGGAACTGAAAATTATCAAAATTATATTGCTTCAATAGAGTTAATAATGATGCGTATACTCGTAGCTACGTAACGAAACAAACCATTATCATTTTCGTGACAATGTGCTTCAACTTCAGCTTATCAAATGATAAAAGATAGACTAGAATAATTGACCTTTCTTTTGGCGATTCAATGTTTAAAAAAAGCAAGTGAGAGAGAAAGGCATGGATATTTAAATAACGGTAAAAACACAGATTGTGAGCCTTGAACATAATGTCTAGGAGCACTGAAACGGATGACATCAAAGCGGTGGTGGTGGATGACCTCACCAAGTTTACGAGTGTATCACGACGCGCGGCGCGCGTGTCGTGGTCTGTGTAAATTGTTCCCAAATACACTGATCCAAACTCTTCATCGTGTCATAAAAATTGGTCATTAGACTCCTCAGTGCGTTCGCAGGTAGTCGAGTCGTGACAGGTTGAAGAATTAAAATCAATAATGTTAGCCTGGTATGTAAAGTGTGTCGACGATCTAGGAAAAATTTGTGAGAGATTCACCACAGTGAATATCGTCGACTTGATGTAACTCGTCGCTTTTGTTAATACACCAATCCTTATTAAGCGAGTGTCCAAAAATGCAAACAGCCAACGATGATCCATGAGACAGCGACCGCTGACGTCGTCACGGCCTGATTGATGTCAATGGGTTAATTTTTACGAGTCGCTTCCCAGGAACACGATCCGCTACAGGCCCAAGTTCATTAGCTATTCTTTATGGTGTCAAACTGGCTAAATTTCGAGAAAAGCAGAAATATACCAGTGATACATAGAATGACTTGCGGAAGAGGGAATGATTCATGACTTGATAGCAGATCGCCAAGTCGTCAATTAAAGCCGTTTATCTGGCAGTTGTGTCATAGTTGTGTAACGCATTGGTATCGAGCGCGCATGCGCACTAGCCCACTTTAATTGCTCGAACTCGGGATTTACGATACGTTTACCTGGACAAACTGCTCCGGGCGCGAGTTTCCTAAACTCCTCGTTAGGACCACTCGCGACACGCGACAGCCTTCAGGTTGCAAATCGCTGAGTTTCCTATGTTACCTAAGTTAAAAAAAAATGATATCACTAGAGTACACGCAATGTTTCGTTGCTTTATTTTTGCAACAGCCACGTGCATTCCTCTCTCCATATCCAAATTGCCCCACTCTCAGCTCACCATCACTCCGTTTGCCTAGTTTCGCTATAATGTGTACCTAATGAGAAACGATGAAAGAACTAACCATTAGAAATCACTGTTATTCAGATTAAATAATCATCATATTAGCCGACAGACGTCCACTGATAGACAAAGGCCTGCCCTAAGGGTTTTTACGACGACCAGTTCTGCGCTGCCTACATCCAGCGGCTTCAGGTCGTTAGTCCACCGAGTGGACGGCCTACCTACGCTACGTCTTCCCGTACGTGATCGCCACTCGAGAACTTTACTATCCCAACGGCCATCTGTTCCACGAGATATGTGCCCCTCCTACCTAACTTAAGTTTAGCGACTCTGATTCTAATTCCACAGAATCGCAGATTAAATAATGTGAATTTTCTATAATAATGGTCACAAAAAGATTCAAAGATACAAAATGTTTATTCATAAAGTCATAAAAACGCTAAACACAATAAAGAACCGAATTCCATCGTAACAACTTATAGTACAATTTTACATTATTATTTTTGGTTTTTGTTAATTTCATAATAAAGTTACCACACCAATTTTGATAAAATTTATATAGAACCTCGCGGGAATCACTAGCTTTCATTTAAAAAAAGAATCATGAAAATCGGTTCACCCAGTCAAAAGTTCTGAGGTAACAAACATAAAAAATACAGTCGAATTAGAAACCTCCGTTTTGGAAGTCGGTTGGAAATAGGTGCAAATTACTGTAACATTATTAAAAAAAAATTGAAAAAAAATCTTAATATTTTTCACGATTTTGAGTCTAGTTTTACTCTCTTTTGTTTGTGCACTTCCCTGTGTATCCTAGACACGCGGATTGATGGCAAGACACCATATTTGTCAAAATCTCGTCTGTGGTTTAGGAATTAGGACGAAACAGATGAACATGCATAGACTGTCAAAATCATTACCCTCCTTTTTCCGTGGTCACGTAATAAAAGGACGGTATGCATTTAGTACAAAATTCAGCTGCGAAGACTTCCCCTTAGAACTGCTAAGTGTACATTGCTGCAACAGCCTCTGCCATTCAAACTCGTAGGCCCACTCCGTACGCTCCAGTGATGGATGCGCGCGCAGGTAATTGACAGCGACACGCGCGCGTCAGGGCGACTCCTGCGTCCGTGCACGCAGCACGCAGCACGCAGCACGCAGCACGCCTGATTCATGGTGACGCGCTCCACGCACAAGAGGCTCCGTTACTAATGCCACCGATAACTCACGCTGCTGACGTGGAAACCTTAATGACGGTCTGAAGATCAGATGAGACCCTTTCATCTAGATAAGTTAACCACCCTCCAGTACAAAGTACAACAATAAAATTATCATGCATACATGTGTGTATGCGTGTTACTGGGTGTTAATTTTAAATAACATATGTAATGTTGTTTCCATACTTCTCATAATTTCATATAGAGATAGTTAATTTACAACCACACCTGTATTACAAACTGCAATAGGGACATATTTTTCCCTAATGACAAATAATAATATTGTTAGCAAAACATATTTATATCTGCTACAACCATCGCGACACTAATCCTTAATCCGCGCGTTATCTAGCCGATAGCCGCACCACTGCGAACTGCCGTAAATCTGACGCAGCAGGGGCGCGCGACATCTCCTCGCGACTCTGTGACCCTGGTACCTGCACCCGGAGTCACAACACCACGCACAATGTTCCACTCGGTCGTAATCCTGACGCATGGTCCCACACTGTCGCATTTGAATATGAAAGAGGTGACAAACGTATTATTTGCGAGTTCAAGCCGCGGCTGGCAGTGACGGTGGCTTCCTGCTCCCGCGCATACGCGAGTCTTTGACGACAGCTTAGTCCGCGCAAACATTTACATGATAGTTAACAGATTTCGCGCAAGTGAAGGTTTAGTGAGAAATTCAAATGCTGAGCTTGATTTATCGTAGCGAGAACAAGCTCTTGAGTCTTGGGCGAGGCTTAAATGAAACAGCATGAAATTAGCGCACTAAATACCTTGCACAGAAAACAGGATATATTCAATCCTTCTTACATTTATTGCCTTTGCAATTGACGGCAAGTTGCGAAATATAGGCACACCCTGGACACTTCATACAACGGGCCAGAAATGACATTTCAAAAAAGGAATGACGGAATAAACAAAATGGCGGCGAAATCCTGTACGTTCCACAACCAAACTGTAACCAATCTGTAACAATCTGGGTGACGAGGGGGTGAAGTCGCAATCTAGAGAGCGGTAGGGAGTGTCCATACTGTATGTTAGTACTAATATATATACTTTGATATAGGTATATTTTTATTGCAACAGATTGTCGCAGCAGCGAACTTGCTAGACATTGTAATGGGTGCTGAGTTGCTTGCTTGCTTCAGATATTATCGGGTACATTTCAATACTTGCTCCCTGCGAACTGCGACCAGCATACTATCGGGCGGATATCGCGATCACTGCGCGGTGCGCGGGCAGTATCGCGCTGCAATCCAGTCGTCGCTAGTCTATACGCCGCCGGGTTCATAATATTTACAAGTCAAACATAGCCCGACAGATGTCATCGACTCTCGAGCGGTTTATAAACACACTCGAGCCATTCGCAGTTTACCGATGATTGTGTGATCTCTGGTGGGTCTCAAACTGTAATGTACAGTTAAGTACTGTCAATAGTACGTGACAGCACTTAGAAATTACTCACAAGCACACTAAACAAATAAAACTTAAATATTCATGCTAATGATCCTTTATTTGCTTACATAAAATATGTATCGATAAAATTTGGTTTACAATCTCATCTACAAACTACAAGCCCCCACGTAATGGAACATCCTGGGCCGAAAAGGAAGCGCGCCATAAAATCTAGCTGCTATCTAGCTGTCTGATATCTAAGCACGACTTTTCCTGTTTTCCCTTCCAAATATCGCGCAACACGATTGTATCGGCGCGCGCGCAGTGTCGCGAGCCCAAGTGCGCATATCGCGCCATCTGCGATCCGCGATCAGCACCGCACTGCCTCTCGCCCCCGCCATGGGAACTGCGAGTCCTCTGCAGGTAGGGTTCCCAGACGTCAGGATTTTGTCCTGATATATCAGGAGTTTGAGGGCCTTGGATTTGACACTGTCAGGAAACTTTAAATTTGCAGTGATGTTACGAGCTGGATGAAGTTGCGTTCCACTTTACTAAATTATTTTTCAAGGAACATCATATTAGCCAAAAGACGTCCACTGCTGGACAAAGGACTCCTCAAAGGATTAATTTTTACTACAAAAAGTATACAATATTGTGACACTACTGTGTTTTACAGCATGCTTAGTATAGGGTGTCTGAGGCGCTTATTTTGATACTTTGATGACCTTCACCAGGTCGTTGGTCCACCGAGTGGGCAGCCTGTCTACGCTACGTCTTCCGGTGCGTGGTTGCCACTGGAAAACTTTACTGCCCCAGTGGCCATATGTTCTATAAACTATGTACCCTTCCCACTGCCTGTTAAGTTTAGCAATTCGGACAACTGATTCTCCTTGTTTCTGATTCGATCACACAGCGAAACTCCAAGCATACTACGCTCCATTGTCTTTGGACGACCTTGAGTTTTCATATGAGAAGCGACTATTTCTCAGTTCCGTATGTCATCACTGGCAACACACACTGTTCAAAGACCTTATCATCATTTATAATATCCGCCAAGTTGATATTTTTAATGATACACGAGTATATCGTATGGCACGCGGAGTGATGGTACTAATCCAAGGACACCACATTTGTCAAGATCGGTTAAGTGGTTTAGGAAATATGAGGGAACAGATGAACATTCATACATACATACATAGACTGTCAAAAACATAAAAGTTATTTTTTCGTAGTCGGGTAATAATAACCCTATCTGCACCTGCGTCTGATCCAAATGTACGCGATTGATATCGACGCGTGGAGCAGGAAACAGGATCGCTGTGATTAGCATTGAACAGTTTACATCGCGCTGTCGCCAGCTTAACTACTGTGTACTGTTACGAAGTAACTAGTATCTCATCTGTAATACTGTGCCTCTGCACAGTACAACGTAGCTACATGTGTACTGTTACGAAGTAACTAATATCTCATCTGTGGTACTGTGCCTCCGCACAACGAAAATCTGTTTCATCGGCATCAATTTACGTGATGATATTTGATCTGACCTTACAGTAAATGGAGTGATATACATTTCAGAGCGGATAAAACTATTGAAAGTTTGATTTTAATGAAAACTTATTGCAGTTTATTTATGGATATTAATGTGTTTCATTTGCAGAATGACAATTGGCCTTTACCGAGTGCGGTAATCAACATGCCGCCGCCGACCAATAAATACCAAGCAGTAACTTCAATTAGCTCTTTAAATCGGATAGGCTCGCCTGTTTTTCTTCATACATTTTTCATTGAACTCCCTCTATAATGTCAGCCAGCGGTCGCTAGAACACGGGTGTGAATACGCACATATTGAGATTGTATCGGAGCGCACCATAAAGCCTAGTTCACACATCCTTAAAAATAATGCCAGTCAAGCAAGTGACGAGTAAACATTTTACATACCTCGCTTACCGTTGTGCAATAGCCGGTACTTCACTCATAATGCACAATTATTTATGACATCCACAGGTTACATATGATTATTGTGAAAAAAAGTCCCATCGCTTGAGTGACCCGTTCGTCCAATGGCAACGCTGCTGCCTGCTGAGTAGAGGGTAGGAGTTCGAGACCCACCCAGGGCAAATATTCATGTGACGAACAGATTTGTTTGCTCCACATCTGGGTGTTCTGTTCAATATCCTTAAGTATGTATGTATTGAAGGCGGTTTATTGGCAAATAAGCAGTGAAAAGCGCGAAGCAAAAAAAATCAGGAAAGTTGTTCCCGCTTAATTTATCGGCCTGAAAAAAATATATGTTATATTTAAGAATATTACCTAGAGCCCTCGTAAGTACACGATTAGATTAACTTGAATCGATCATAAAAAATACCAAACATAGCATAAATTGAAGCAAAGTTAAGCAAAGCCTGCAAACATTTGTAGAAAAAAGTATATCTTTTAAATTGGAAATTTATATCATTTTTTTTTTACCAGTATGACCGGTTAAATCTGAAAACATGATAAAAGCCTTTATTCAGACAGAAAATTACAATAAATATTTTATACAATTTACACTTTCAGGCATCGACTCCGTCTGTATGTCACTTATTGACAAAGACCCCCTCTAGCTGTCGCCATTACTCTCTGTCATTACCTTAGCCACATTAACAGCGGTTATCAACGATCACCATATAGCGACCGTCGCGTTGATAGCTGCTGTTAATGTAGGTAATGTGAACTGAGGGCCAAACTCCTTAAGAGTAAAATTTAAAATCTGTGAAAGCTGACGATGACGTAACTTGCAAAGTAATTCCACTAAGAAGAACTAGTGTCGTGAAGCCCGCTTCTAATCGCTAAGATAAGGTTTTACTTACTTGTGACCTGCAGAACACGGTTAACACCTAGATCGTTTTCAATGGCTTCCGCATTCGGAATTCAATTCGGATTCCATTGAATCCCAATTAAAAGCCGGCAGTGTCAACAAGCAGGCCCCTTGTCGCTGCGGCCGTATTTGGTGTTGTCGAGTAGAGCCGCGTGCATCGATCGCAGTAAATCGTGCCGGTGGCCGTGCGTGCGCGCAGGGAGTTGGACGAACTTCCACTACCGCGAGTAGATACGGTACAGAAACTTCGATGAAAACATAGTTAGATTTTTGTACAGTTATAAATTCAAACTAAGTACTTATAGCACACTAGCTGTCGCCCGCGCAGATCCCGTTTTATGCCGTTCGTTTCCGTGGTGGGAATTTCTCAAAATCCTTTCTTAGCTACTTCTCACTACTTATTTGCTATCTTTATGCCAAATTTCAACCCCATCTGTCCAGTTGGTTTGAGCAGTGGCATTGATAGATCAGTCAGTCATGCATGGCACAGTGGACTTACTTTAGTCTTCTTTGATATTATTTTCCTTTTTCATTTATTAAAAATATATGAACTGTCTGCAAAAGAAGATATTGTAACGTTAATTAATGCAAGCATAGAATATAGGTATGAACATAAAATTTATCAATTTTATTTCTTGATGTCTAACGAATAATTGTGGAACGTAGGTAAGTAGGTAGATATAATTATGTAGGTACTTACAATTTTTTGCATTACAAATAAAATGCAAGCCTAAAGTTGTAAAAATCAAGCAGGCAACCAATTTTGTGCAGCACCTTCGGACTGCATCGAAAATAAAATCTGAAATATGACTTCCTAAATTGCTCTCCTCTTGAAGTTTCAAAAATAAATAAATATTCTGGGACAAATCACACATGGTCATCTGGCCCCAAAGTAGGATTCCCTGTGTTATGGGTTACCAGAGACTGATATACATACTTATATACGTTTAAATACATACATATATAGATATATTTAACACCCAGACACAGAGCAAACAAATCTGCTCACAAACCTTACTTGTTTTGTTTTTCCATCACGTCTTCAATTTTTAATTGATTAAATTCACAAAATAAGTTCGTCAATGACGCTTAAAATCTATGACGTCGCTTGTGGGTATTTCAAACATTTTTAGAACAAAACTTCGTTTTTGACAGATCATAAAAAGTAACTCAAATGACTAGCAGTCCGATCCCCTATTATTGTACTATTACGATACGGAATACGGATTCAGAAAGTTTACCGCTGACGACTCCTCCCGTCCCGCCGCGCCCCCCGCGCCCCCCGCGCCACCCGCGCCCCCGCGCCGCCCGCGCCGTCCTAGGTTCCGATTGACGACGACGATCGAGATGAACCAAATACAAATTTAAAAACCTAGTAGGATACCGCGGGTTTCGTTCCATACCTCAAAAGGAAAAATGTAACCCTTAGGATTACTTGTGTGGCTGTCTGTCCGTCCATCTGTTCAGCTGATTTGCTCCGAAACTACTGGACCGATTGAATTGCAATTTGGCACACACACTTTCAAGAATTTGCATGTCAACTATATTTAATTCCAAAATCGATGCCATTTTCGTAATTAATGTCCCAAAAAAACATAAAAACGACACCCATATTGATATTTAGTTAGACATTTCAATTCAACCTCATCGCACCCCAACTGGGCTTGATGGTGTTTCACATCCGCCACGTTGGACTTTAAAATCGTTGTTGTTTTCGTAATAAGCGACCGACCTGCGACCGACCTGCGACCGACCCGGTAAACCGTACCAACGATACCCAGGTTCATTTTCAGACTTAGTCGGCCCATTTCCCCTTTTAGGAGCGGCATTCTGAAAAAACCTGAAACACTTGGCTACTCATTTATCGACAGGAAACCCCTTGTGAAGTTTTGAATAAAATCATCATATCAGTTCATATACGTCCCCACCGAGGGGCTCGAGACTACCCTGAATTAGGGCGATCGGGCCTTAGTCGACCACGCGGGCCCAGTGCAGGTTGGTCGACTTCACACACAACCTTCGAGTTTCTTCGCAGGTGTGTGCAGGTTTCCTCACGATGTTTTCCTTCACCGTTAAAGCAATCGGTGAGTATATGTACGTAAGTTTCGAAAAACTCATTGGTACATTGGCCATCCGGATTTGAAGCCGGCACCTCTGGTTAGGAGGACCGAGTCGTTACCGGTAAGCCACCGACGCTTCAATAATCGAATAAAATAGTCTAACTAATCTTGTTTCCCCATACAAACGAATAACATTAACGATAGATACATGAGTTAAACTTTTTATGTGGTTAACAGACGGATGTTGCAAAGTGCTTCGGGAATCGACACCTGAAAAGGTGATAGTTAGAAAGATATTTGTTACAAAATTACAATCCATACACTTTACCACAAGTTGTTCAGATGTCCTGGAATGAAACAGGAAAACTTTAAACTAGGACATTAATTCTACCGTGGGCTTCTTTATAAGCAGATCGTTATAGATCTCTCAGTGACTGGATTATGTTTATGGGGTGCCGAGACGGGCAGGCGAACGGTCTGACGGATGCGAGGTGCGACTGTTAGCGGCGGCGGCGGAGATGGAGCTCTGTGTGGTTGGGATGGCGACTGGCGTGTTGATTTGGAGTTACTGTTCGCACTACGCACCAAGTAGGTACCTACGTTAATTTGTGTACATGTCGCGGAAGAGAAGTGCTACGCAAGTAAAGTTTGATTGTTAGCAAACTCTTTATTATTGAAATTTATATTATAAAAATACAAAACATAGAACTGATGGATTACCAAAAGACGAACTAATCTCTTACAGGATCTCTTATAGTTGACCTAATAATGACACGCTTGTGGTCTTTTAAATGTAATTAAACCATAAGTCAACCCAAAACCACACTCTGTGCAAATCTTAAAAAAAAATGGATTTTTTATTCGCTGAATAACTGTGGCAACAAACAATACCTACTTACTTACACTTTAATCAAAGTATATATATATGCTAGTAGGTACCTTTAATAGAAGTCGCTTCTAGGTATTGGCTCTGTGCACGAATTCAGCGCCACCTAGCGTCCGCAACTTTGTTGGCTCTGACGTTTTGATATTTAATCACGACATTGTTACAAAATATTATTATAATCCAAAATTATCTATTTATTTCCAAATTAACTGTGATACCTTGCTTTGGGTGGAGAAAGGGTTGTAAAATCATTTTTGGACATTCAAATCAAATGAGTTATGTAAAATTAATTCAAAAGGTGTGTTTTATTTTGAACATGTCAAGGTTAGTTAACTTCATTTTTAGTTGTAGTTTTACTGTAAAACAAGAAGATAAAGCTACTTTAATGGTTTCATTCAATAATAATAAACATATGTAATTGTTCCTGTATCCCTAGTGATAAATTAAATATCGTTTTCAGATCGAAATGAATATTATTTTAAGGACCGGGTTTTATTAAAATTGGGTAGCCAAGTCTGAACAGTTTACTATGAGATATGCATCGAGTTATGTACAATATAACTGGTTGGAGATATGAAGGATGACAGAGCCAACATTATTTTTACTTTTGGCCACTATGCGCTCTGCGATCGATTATATTACCCCCACCTAGTACTTCGCACCCAGCGAATAGTGTCTACGAACAAGTATGTACTGTCAATGCTTTGCGGAACTTGCTGATGGCTTATATGTGTTACAGACAAAAAGCTATAAGGTGCAAGAGAGCCCAGCGTGTAACAATGAAATGGTTGCCCAATATATATGTATAAGTTAGCACTATATAGACCCAGTTCGGCGTGAACAGTTCGCAACACGCACGCACAGCATGCGCGGTGCGCGGTGCGCGGTGCGCGGGCACTCGCTATTAGACCCGTAACTGGACGATATTGCAGTAACGATGTAATATATAGTTAAATGTAGAGCGATCTTAGCTAATTCATAACATAATCGCCGTTGCATACATCGGCGCAGACGCAGCTTTCTACAAGATCGAGATCACCGCCGATTACTGCCGGCGCACACGACATTATAGCTAATCCCATAGAGATTTATTGAAATGTACGGAGATTGTAATATAGTTTAGCACGGAGATTGCTTTTTATTGCGTACTTCCAGATTAGATTTGCCAGATGGCATTCTTAAAAATACTACAAACTCACTGAGAAACTAAACAAAGTGGAGGAAATTGAGTCTGAAAGCGAACGCTTAAGCTACCCCCCACGGGCCGAGGTAACGCTGTAATCGTAAAAACTGATTATTCAGTTTAAGAAATATTATATACATCATCATTTCAGCCGAAGGACGTCCACTGCTGGACATAGGCCTCCCCCAAGGATCTCCACGACGACCGGAGAAGCTGCTTGTATCTAGCGGCTTCCCGCGACCTTCACCAGGTCATCGGTCCACCGAGTGGGAGGCCTGCCTACACTACGCTTTCCGGTGCGTGGTCGCCACTCGAAAACTTTATTGCCCCTTTATTATATAGGTACATACCTGTTAGTAAATAATCATACGCTGTCATATTTTTAATATATTTTTTTTTACCTGGGGAATGGGTAAATCTGTTTCCTTTTACTTGTGTATTGAGTAATGATGTACTTGTCTTTTAATTGCTCTATTTAGTTTTAAGTTATACTGTAGTGTCGTTTGTAGTCATGTATGAATGTAAATCTGAAAGTAAATAACTTTCCCTTAAGAACCTATACTCAATTTGCAAAAAAAAAAACTATTTATACCAATTGAAAATCGGATGAGCTAGCTTTGTATGGGAGGTCCAAACTTTTTTTTGAATTAAGTTTAGATTGCTCGTGGAAGTTGGCCAGGTCCATGAGCAGCAGAGTCGCCCTCAAAGAGATTTGAATTTTTGGATGACGCAGCTGTAAATCGCAATCGTGATGATTTCAATGTTAAGAACGTCGCGTTGCCTTACATTCCGTTGTCTCGCGGGATATCTCTTACATATCGCCAAATTAGCAGCACAGTCAAACCAAACACGAGCTCGAGTGTCATCATCATCATATCAGCCAAAAAACGTCCCCTGCTAGACGAAGGCCTTCTCCAAGAAACGACCGGCCCTGCGCTGCCCGCATGCAGCGGCTTTCCGCGACCTTCACCAGGTCGTCGGTCCGCCGAGTGGGAGGCCTGCTACCAGCAATTAATCGCTACGCAACCAAACTAATTAGATTTAATTGGCTGCAAATTGCTCCGTGGTAGTTACAAAAATGATAGATAACTGTAGCGCTGTGACGCAAGCAAATGAAGTCACGAGAGGTCCGGCCGGCGAGTGATCCAGTCACAAACTGCGCAAGTCTTACCAACTCGCTGGCAGACGTCGATGGATTTATAACCAAACGAAATATTTACATAGGAAATGTTATTTCGTTTGCATATTTGTGTTAAAAACGACGACGCTCAGTTCCAAGGTATTTTGTTAACAAGCGTAAGAAAAATATCTACCGCAATTACCTAGTGGCTAATTGCAGATGTTTCGGCGATTAACTACGATTGTGGTCATCCACGAGTCACGCACGCCCTGCGTCGGCTGGAAGTTGACTTCCTGCTCCTGCGCCTGCGCGGTGCAGGCGGCACAGGGGGCGCAGGGGGCGGCCGGCGCAGCGCAGGAACCTTGAAAATGACCGCAAATTGATCTTCCGTGAGAGAGAAACGTTGAAGTTTGGTTGAAACGTGGTTTCTTTACATTTTAAGGGTTCCGCAGTCAAATTAGGAACCCTTACAGTTTCGCCATGTCCGTATGTCTATCCGTCGGTATGTCATAGCCGTTTTCTTAAAGACTATTACAGCTATGAAGATGTAATTCGGTATGGTTATACAAATCTGTGACCCCATAAAGTTATGGATTACAAACTCGCCCACTAAGGGTTCCTAATATAACAATATATCATTTAAACGCAAACTTGGGACATATGTTATAGAAAAAATATTTTATACCATTGTCCCTCTAAAAAGCTTTCAAAAGCTTATTTTATTCACAGTAAATTTTACATACAAACTCCTTGTGCCATCAACTCCTCGAGATTTGTTCGACATTTTCAACAAGGAATTTAGCATTCGAATAAAAACTGTTTTGTGTTCTTTGTGTTATTTCATTAGGAAATTGGCGCTATTTTGAATACTGTTGTACGAACACAAAGAAAATTACTCATAATTTTATTAGTTGTTCCAAATATAATAAGCATTCTAAAAAAATTACCTTACTTTTTTCTTCATTAAATGTCTATTTTCGCTTAAATGTTTCTTTTTTTCGGAGTCATAGTATTAAGTATAGCATGTAACTCTTGAATAAAACGGATTTATATCGGGGGCCATGAATCAATCGCGTGATTCAGTCGTTAGAATCCTTCACTTGCTCGTGATTCATCTATGGCCCTCGCTTTAAATCCGTACTTTATTGCTTAATAGATATACTATTATTCCGTAAATGAACTCCTAGAAAGACATTTTGACAATTAACATTGACTATGACAAATGCGATTGTATCTGTGACTTTATTGTGCAGTATGTTGTCAATTATGTAATATATAAGTAATAAGTAGGTATTAGTTGTGAATTTTAAAAGTTATAATTAAAATAAGATTTATTTGATATTCGCGCCAAATGTGGTGAAATATGAGGACTTCCTTAATAATGTTAACAGCTTGAAAACCGTATTTTATGGAAATTAATTTTCATTTTCCGTACTAAAAACTAATTTTCATCAACAGCGCCATCTATAGATATAGGTAAAAGGGAACTAATTGCTGTTGTCGTATTACTACGTAAATTAATTATGTAAAAGATGCTACTTGATCCCACTGGGTGTCGGACTTTTGAAATTTCATTTTTCCTGTAAGAACGGAAGGACATGGGATTTTTTCATAGATTTTTTTAACCTCATTTACATACATTTAACCTCATATACCTACTGTGATATTTTCAAAATTTTAGGCCCAATAATTTCGGAGATAAGGGGAAGGGGGGAATGGTTAACCTCTTTTCTTAAACTTGAGGTTACAACAAGCCCTTTCATTTGATATGTAACACGAATAGATTGCGAGAGAACATGAATGTGCTATTAAATGTAATTTATTAATTAGTATGTTAGTTAATATGTATATATTTAAGTTTGTAAAATTGACCTGCCTCTAAGCAATGTGCATTGTTGCCTGGTGAATAAATGACTATAAATGACGATATAGTTTGAAAAACTTTTATTTTTATTTTCTAATCTATTCCCCAAAAGTAGCCCCCTTGCTTAAATTAATTTATTTACCTTGTATGTCCGTCTTTGCGTCACCGACTTACATATGTGTACCTAGTAGTTTCTGAGAAAATCGGCTGTGACAAACAGATGGATAGACATACGAATGATCCTATAAGGGTTTCGTTTTTTCCTGTTGAGGTACTGAACCAGTGACTTATATATTACTGGCGTAAGGACCCGGCCAACGTGGGCGACTAATGGTCCCAGCGAATTGGTGCGAAAATCGAAAGTTTCGCACACTCGCGACTCAGTCGTCTGCGGGAAATTGTACAGTGCGGTGGAAAGATATTCCATATAAAAATGCCTTATTGTGTTGTTAGAGGCTGTAAAAATCATGAAAAAAAGGCTAAAAAGAAACATGGGATGTTGTATCATCGTTAAGTAACCTTACATTGTATTTTTTCTTGTAAACAAATTAAATAAACGAATTTTAAAGCGACAATTCTACCAAGGTTCTTTTAACGCGGCACTGACGTCAACTCTCGCCCACGCTAGTTCGTACGAGTTATGTTAGATGGCGCTACTTTTTGCTTGTATCAAGAAAATCTAAGTCAAATATGGTGAGGGGCGGATCCTTCTATTCAAATCTGTGTACTGAACCCTAAAAATAGATTTTCCGTACAAAGTGCCATCCTATACCAACTGCAAAAGTACCTTTTTTATTTAAGTACATTTATTTATTAAAAAGACTACGAACTACTTTTCCCGTGGTCCCACCCGCACTTGGCCACTTCTCCTGACTAAGCCTATATGTATGTACAAATGGGAAGTCCAAGCTACTTCATGCAAATATAAAGAACTACCTAGCATAGATATTTTTTTTTTATTTTTTTTTTAAGGAAAACTAGGTTACATTATATGATGACCATTGGTGCTACATAACTTGGAGTTTTATCTTTTAATCAAGGCTTCAAATCATTCTTGTCGGTAAAGGAGACTGGAGAAATGGGAATAATGCTTAGTACGACCGGTGGCGGTGGCGGTGGCGGTGGCGGCAGACAGTGGCCGTCGACCAAGGAACTTATACCATAAAGTTTAATCTAGATTACCTACTATTTATATGTTTAAACAAAATATGATTACGGAATTAATCCTAAAAATCCGTTCATTATGGTCATACTACTTCAAGAATTTAAAAATACTTACTTGAAGAAAGATTTACCGCATCCCGCATAGGATTCGCTTTTACAGCCTGGAATCGCACATTTTTTAACCATATTTATTATGTACGAATAAAGAAATATTGCCGAATTACGGTAGGATAAATATCACCACGTTGATCACCACAAATAATAACAAATCAAAATGGCTGATGGGATGCCAGTTCAATTTACATAGATCCTACTAATAACCTATTCTTTTTCAAACAACACCTTAATATCGTGTCTAAATTTTTGCAATAAAGAAAATCTCATTAAAGACGATAATTTAAAAATATATGGATCATTAGGATAATCAGAAAGATGGTAATATATTTTTTAACAAGAGATGACAAATTTGTTTTTTTTTTACCATTCCTACTACGTTTTAAAAACAACCCTTCTGGCAACACTTAAGAAAGGGACAGAGGGCTCTCGAAGCGCTATCTCTCTCGGACCGGATTTCTCTCTGACTAAATGTTATTTGAAAATAGAACTTAACTTCATATACATACGGTTTTTTTTTATCGAGGAAAAAATGTCGGTGCACATTCCAGATTGGGTATAAGTTCCTTGCCGTCGACACATTGCCAGGACGTAACGACGTTATGAAGCCAATCGTAAGTTAGTTGGTCTCGCGAGCCGCGAGCGCGACAGATCGATCGAGCCCCGCTCGAGTCGTCAGACTCAGACTCAGACCGGGACGGACAGACAGTCGGAGTCGCACACACGACCGAATAATCCGATTAAATTAGCGTGTGAGAATGAGACGAGCCAGCGGACTGCGCTCTCGGACTCGGACACGCCTGACACTAATCATTATAGATTAGTGCTGATCGTTTTCGGACAGAATTTCATTATGGTATATTTATATGTATGCTGCGACTGATTGCTTAATATAGGTAATCAGGACTTACCCACCTGTCTACTTGAATATGTAGGTATGAAAACTTATAACAAAATCTTCAGAAACAGCCTAGCTGGTTTCGGTACAATGAAAATATCGTAAGTTCAGATCTAATTAGCGTCAGATCACAAAGAACAGTAACTCACGGTTTCGCCATTAAAACATCAAGTGTCCGTGGTCGACGGCCGAGGCACCAACACAGCACGCCGCTGGCTTTGTCCAACCTTACAATACGTAGCGCCGATTCATACCCCGACTATAACATCGACTATTGAAAGAAAAAAGGGGCTAAGCGACACCTTCTTTGACTTTTTTATATATTCGGAATCAGCGTAATTTTCTGCGTTGTTTGAGCTAGGTTTCGCTTCGATCTGATACTTTTTCTTTTTTCATTTTGGATTACAGGGGTTCAAGCGACATGAAATTTTTGCAAAGAAATAAACTGTGGCAGATGGAATTTATTTATGGATTATCTTGTTGCTTAAATTAATTATCCTTACTTTGATTGAATAGAAGAAGGCTGAGTTCCTTTCTCTTTGCCTCTATAAGATAAACTTTGGTCCATGGTTCAATTTTCCTTTTTTTATACATACGATTCAGTGTAGCTTGATGCCTTTATCTTGAATCTTTTTTCTTTATCCTTTTGCTTAAACGATTGCCATTTAGTCCTTTTTTCTTTGCCCTTTTGCCTCAATGTCGGTCGGTTAGTTCTATTTACTTTACCCAACTCATAAAAACAGAGACGTTAAGTACCTTTATCTTTGCACAATGTTTTTATATCTTTTATAAAAAACATTGGCGCTTAGTACTTTTATCTTTGCCCGATTACATTCACAATTGTTATTTAATTCCTTTATCTTTGCGCTTATTCTTGAATTTCTGTCGATAAGTTCTTTTTTCTTTACTAAATTTTAGTTGGTGGTGGTGTTTAATTTACTTCTTCCGTCTTTTATTAAATTGTTCAGTAGAATATTTTCACCTTTAATGAAAAACATAATTTACATAATTCTAAGTAAAGCCGAATTTTGTTAGAGATTCTTAGGAATTAAATAAACTTTTAGCCTAATTCAATAAGTTGTCACGTAAATCACAGCGTGTCTTTTGAACGAATCACTAAATGTATAAGTTTGTTTAATTCTTAAGAATATCTGTTTAACTTTACCCCAACTAAGTTTTTACACTAAAATAATAGTTAATAAATATTATTCTAGGTAAAATAAGTCAGTTAGCTAAGATTTTTCTTCTATTGAAACTGGTATTGGTAGTAAAAAGATCTTATTGCCACGCTCAGTTTAAATAATAGTAGTTTAATTCTTTTCTTTGTAAACAAATAGCAAGTTGTAAAGTTCCCTTTGCTTCATTCCAAATATGGCTAATTTGTCGTATTGAGCTGTTTACTTTGCTACCTTTGTTTTGCTCTAATTAAACAATCTAAGTAGAGTAGTTCCATCTTATTTGCTAAAAAATATTATAAACATGGCGCTTAGTTCCTTCTGCTTGACTCAGAAAATACAAAGCATGTCGTTTAGTACTTTTTCTCTGCTCAAAATATAAACATCAATTGACTTGGTAACATATGTTTTGCCTTAAAAGACAACACTAAGTCATTAAGAACCTTTTTTTTTGCTTTGTTTGTAATTTAATGGGTGAATAGTTCATTGTTCCTCGTATAGGAATCAATAATATTTGACTCGAGCGACACCTAAATACGAAATCTAATCATATAGGTAAATACAATTTAGACCAAACAAGCGCTGTAGTATTTTGTATCTAATTATCAAAACAAAATTTTATTTTATCAATATACTGATTTTTTATGATTTTTTTCTAAATTTATAAACTTTGAAATGCTCTGGTGCAGAGTTTTCAAAATGTCGGTTAGCCCCTTTTTCCTTTCAATAGTCGGTGTAGTATTTCGATAGTTGAAGCGGAGGTTTTTCCAAGTTAAGTAGGTACATGTTTGTATTCGACGCGACGCCTACCGACGGCTCCACTGCCGGGCCACGGCCGCGGTACGGGCACAGGTCTCGTGACTCTTCGCAAAAGACGAGTTGCTTGAAGACTGCCACCTAGCGATATGAACCGAAACCAACGACTCGTTATTAAGCCTCGCAGAGAACGGAGTTGGTCAAGACGAAGACACCAATAGACAGAGTTTCTATACTAGAAGCTCGAAGTGGAGTCAAATAACTGATTCAAAGACAGCTCACAAGATTTAACTGTATGATAATTACACTATATCTTTATTATCACTACAGCAACGTATGGAAGCAAAAGGAGACCGTACGGCATACTCAAACGTGGGGCCATAATAATTTCCCTCTGGAGTTAATAGAGGCTGTTTGCCACCAACAGTCAGACCGATCCAGGTAATGACCGTGGTTATCGTTAACCTACTCGTAGATGGCCGACGTGACGCTCATGCCCGCGGTACTTCATTTGTAATAGTCGCAATGAGGTTGTTTACTCATGAGCGTGACTTATCCACGCACATTTAACTAGCATACTATAAAAGCACATTAAATAAGTATAACCACATACATAACAGATAATATTATCCTACTTAACATTATAAATGTTATGTTAGGTTGTCTGGAAGAGATCGCTTGTTAGCGATAAGACCGCCTTTATGTAAAACTTCCTCAATCATTGTATCTTTTTTTAACCTACTTCAAATAGGAGGAGGTTCTCAATTCATCTGTATGTTGTTACGCGATATCTCCGCAAATTGTGAACCGATTTTCAAAATTCTTTTTTTATTCGAAAGAGTATACTCCCGAGGGGGTTCCATTGTCACCAAGTCAGGATTTGATAATAGGATCCCAGGGAAATCGAGTGCAACCCTCAAATTTTATAGGCACGTTTTACGTGTTTTATATATTTTCAAAAATTATTAAAGTATTTGCGTCTGGTAGTCATCATCTAGGACAACTCCTAAACGGTTAGGAGTTGGAGGATAATTCTTCAAATATTTTACGTAGGTACGTATAGACCGAAAGTTGTATTCTTTCAGATTATTCTGATTTTATTCCTTAACTTTCATGCTGTTGAGATGATGATAGAAGCCACATATCTACGAACATAGATATAAACGTAGGTATGCATAGACCGATAGATTCTTTCAGGTTATTCAGATGAGCTGATGATGGACGAATAACTTCATAACTTTCATGTTATGGAGTTAAATCGTCTATCATCATCTGCTGAGATGATGATGGAAGCCACAGAAATCTGTATCTGTTAATGAAACACGTGCATTGTGATTTGATGGTTCATATTGCCGAGTGGATGATTGGGTTTAACGTTGTTAGATAGATATCAATATCACTAAAAATAAAGAATTAAACATAAAAGTTTAAAAAACTAAAAACCGACTTCAAAATAAAATTCACTCAAAAGTATGAAATAATATTATTATATTTAGATACACGACATTAACCAACAATAACGAAATTAAAGGTGGATGAGAATTAAATTAGGGGATTAAAATTTTTTTTGAGGTCGGTGTCAGCAATGCCATAAGTTAAATGTGAGTAGCTGTGTGCTGGTACCGACGTCAAAAAAAACTTTAGGCCCCTAATTTATATTGTACCTACCTTTGATTTCGTTATTGTCGGTTAATGACGTGTATCCAAGTATAATAATATTATTTCATACTTTTGAGTGAATAGTGAATTTCATTTTGAAGTCATTTTTTAGTTTTTTAAACTTTTTTTTCACTTATGTTTTTTTCTCTTATAATATAAAGTGTTTTTATTCAATTAATCAATAAATGTGAAAGTTTGTATGTATGTATGGATATTTGTTACTCTTTCACGCAAAAACTACTGTATTTATCTGGCTGAAATTTGGAAGGTAGACAGATTAGAACCTGGATTAACATATGGACTACTTTTTCCACGCTCAAAGTAAAAGCTCAAGGTAAAAGCTAATTTAAATAAAGCTTTTATTTGCTAAAAAAACAGCCATTTTTCTCTAGTACAATTTAATTCAGAGTATCTTTTAATTGTATGCAGTCCGAGTGTCTGTAGAGTTTTTATCCCATCTAGTTCAACAAGAATCGGCGACTTCAGTCACCGTCACGCACAGTTTGCCATTCCGATGGCCGCTCTAATTATAGTTCTTTTTTTCCTTATGCGCCCACGCACGAGTTATTGTATCGATCACTTTAAATTACAATTGCCAATAATTGTCGCTACGAGGATGCGCTCGGCCACGCTCGGCCACACTCGGACGGAACGTAACGAGGTGTGCGAGCCACAAAGCGACCGCGCGCGCCGCGCCGCGCGCGCAAATATTCCGCGAAAACAATTCTAGAGAATTGACTACTACGATAAGTAAGCATATATTTATATTAGTACTAACTCATGCAACGCGCTTTTTTTTTTTATGAATTAATTCGCTTTATTTCTATTAAGAAATCTACAGCCAGTTCAGGAAGTCTTGACCTGTAAACTGTTGTCGACTGTACGTTTTCGCGAGAACGTTGGCGGCAGTGTTCAACCTTCAGATTTAAACTAGGCTTAAAGACAACGAAGAAGCCAAGTTTTTTAAAACTAGTTCACCAAAATATTCAAGGCTTCCTCGGCAAAGAATTAGAAATAGAACTTTTTCTGGAAAAGTATTGTGTAGATGTTTTTTGTGTAACAGAACACTGGCTCAAAGACCATGAAATGATTTTTAGTTTTGAAAATTATTGTACAGCCAGTGCATTCAATCGAAATTCATTACAATGTGGAAGTTCAGTTATATTTACCAAAAATTCTCTAAAGTTTAAAGAACGGAAGGACGTTGTTGGCCTTTCGATTGAAAAAACTGTGGAATTATCTTGTGTGGAGCTGGAGAACCACATCATTATTTGCGTGTATAGGCCCCCATATGACGATAACTTTGTTAGCTTCGAATCGGCAATGGAAGATGTATTAAATATCGTTAGTAAAAGCCGTAAATCCGTGATAGTATGCGGCGATTTCAATGTTGATTTGTTGGAAAAAAAGTCCTTGACGACTCGAATTACTTGTCTCTTCAAGTCATTTGATTTAAATTTTGTATTTCTGGAACCCACAAAAATAACAAAGACCTCTGCCACATGTATAGATAACTTTTTTTGTAATTGCTGTTATTTAAATAAAAAAGTTTTTAATTGTTTGAGGTCAGATCATAGCGGAGTAATGGCTAGCTTTCCCGTATAAGTATTTCTGCAGAACACATAAAAATTCAAACGAGACCGGTCACTGCTAATCGAATAGAAAAGTTTAAAACAGTGCTAGATGAAAAACTGCCCATACCATATTTTGATAATGAAGTGCAAGCCAACAGTTTTTACAATGATTTTTTTACAGTACTGGATAGGGAATTCCAAAGTATATTTAAGTCAAAATCCACAACAAGTAACATCAAATTTAAATTCAGTGAATGGGCTACTATAGGTATATACAAAAGTCGCCAAACTTTGTTTGACCTTTATGACAAAAAAACTTACACTTTTGATGAGAACTTTACAAATTATGTGAAACAATATTCAAAAATTTTTAAGCAGGTTTGCCACGTAGTAAAATCTAATTATCTGGCTAGAAAAATAAAATTTTCAGATAATAAAATAAAAACTGTTTGGAATATCATTAGCAAACAAACAGGTAAAGTCAAACCTCGCGACAAAGAATATGTTTTGCAAGCAGATCAAGGTAAAATTAGTTCGAATGCCGATGTAGCCAAAGAATTCGAAACTTTTTTCTTAAATATTCCACTTAAGACTACTGAAGCCCTAAACTCATCACCTATGTATGGTCAAAGGCTGCTAAAGGATAATGTTAGTCATTGTGATCAAAAATTATCCTTCAGAGTAATTGAACCACAATCTATTGTAAAAACTTTTAAATCTCTTAAAGTGAAAAGAACCGAAGACCTCTGGGGATTATCGGTAAGCTTGATCAGTAATGTAATTGATACTTTAGCGCCATATTTAGCTTGTCTTTTTAATATTAGCATTGATAATGGCGTCTTTCCAGATCTCATGAAGCTTAGTAAAGTGATACCTTTATATAAATCTGGTTCAAAAACTGATCCAGGCAACTACAGACCAGTTTCTGTGCTGCCAGTTCTTAGTAAAGTGTTTGAAAAGATTATGCTTAACCAAATGCTACAATATTTTACAGAAAACAAACTACTGCATAACCAACAATTCGGTTTCACTAAAGGACGATCAACAACCGATGCAGGAGTAGCACTCATTCGAAACATATATGATGCCTTCGAGGAATCGCAGAATGCAATTGGAGTGTTTTGTGATTTATCTAAGGCTTTTGACTAAATAAAAGTCACCCTATATAAGGTCTCACAAAATTAGCTGAAACTATTTTAACTGGTGCTTCTACCCATGACACTGAACAACTTTCCCCATGGAACCCATAGTCAAATCTCAAAAAAAAATTTGAACTTCCTATACTAAGTTGGCTGAACAGCTAATTGAGTTAGTATGGGAGAGCTAATTTTTTTTTTGCGATTTGACTATGGGTTCCATGGGGAAAGTTGTTCAGTTTCATGGGTAGACGCACCAGTTAAAATAGTTTCAGCTAATTTTGTTACACCTTATATACGTAGGTGTATATAGGGTGACTTTTAATAAGTTCTTGATAGGAAAGGATATGAATGTACCCGTGATTACAAACAACTTTCTATATGTCAAATATGAAAAAAAATTTTGGTCCTTTATACATTTTGCCGATTTGATAACTTTATTATGTATCGAAGATCAAAAATTTTTTTCTGATTTGACATACAGTTTCTTTGGGAAAGTTGTTTGTAATCACGAGTACATGCACGTCTTTTGTTATCAAGAACTAATTAAAAGTCACCTGTATACAGTGTGTATCGGATGGGGTTATCGATATTTCGTGGGCATGTATACACCACTTTTCATCGATGAAAAACCTCCCATCGGGGGGTCGCATCCTTCTCCCCTCTAAATTGCCATTTTTTTCCTTTTTTTTTCAGCCGTCCATAAAAATAAGTTTTCTCTTGAATTAGCAGCAGTACAGACTGCAAAATCGTCTCATTTGAAAATTTATATAATTTCTCTGATGATCCTCAAATAAATTAAGACACTTTAAGCAAAAGAATACAAAAAAGGGTAAGAAAAAAAGGCAAAAATGAAAATATTTTTCTTTTGTTGAACCAACTGCAAAAACGTGGTCATTAACATCTTGTTTCTTTCTTCTTTATCGTTTGTTTCCGAGCCAAGCTATAAAACGACACAAAATTATGTACCAATAGCTGTTTCCCGCGGCTTCACCCGCGTGGACAACGTTTCTATGACTTTCCGAGTGTGCGCAGTGCGCGAGCCGTAAGCCTATGTGTTAATCCAGGTCGTTATCTGTTTACTTACCAAATTTGAGCCAGATCCGTTAAGTAGTTTTTGCGTGAAAGAGTAACAAACACACATCCATACATTCTTACAGACTTTCGCGTTTATAATACTTTCGCTTTTATATTACTTTTTAGGGTTCCGTAGCCAAATGGCAAAAAACAGAACCCTTATGGATTCGTCACGTCTGTCTGTCTGTCAGTCCGTCCGTATGTCACAGCCACTTTTTTCCGAAACTATAAGAACTATACTGTTGAAACTTGGTAAGTAGATGTATTCTGTGAACCGCATGAAGAATTTCACACAAAAATAATAAAAAAAAACAATACATTTTGGGGGTTCCAAAGCACTTTCAAAGTGGTAAAATGTGTGCCCCCCCCCCTGTAACTTCTAACATAAAACTAAAAAAAATATATGATGTACATTACCATTTAAACTTCTAGCGGAAATTGGATTGAACGAGATCTAGTAAGTAGTTTTGTTTAATACGTCATTTATTATAGATATGGTGCGGAACCCTTCGTGCGCGAGTCCGACTCGCACTTGGCCGATTTTTATAATTGTTACTGAGTGTGCCGATTTATGGTTAGTACGTGACCCTCGGGAGTCGGGACAGCGGGTTGTAGTGAGAGCTACAACGTGTCTGCAGAATGGAGGCACTCACTTTGATAATTGTTTTCAGTAGTGTTTCAGTTAAAAACACGTGAAAATATGTGAAATTACAATTAAAGGATTGTCACAACTTGCTCAAGAGTCTCTTAACTGATGGTTGCATCATTTCTTAATTTAGTGTCGTTTGGTAGCTCAGCTTTAACCTATCGACTAACAAAAGAAAATCATGTTAATGACCTCGTGATTGCAGTAGGATCAATAAACGAAAAATTAAATTAAATTTTATTGCATTTTTCTTCTTTAAACTTTTTTGTGTTTTTTTCCTCAATTGTTTTGGTTACTTTTATATTTGGATCACCAGAAAAATTAAATACCCTTTCAAATGAAACTGTTTTAAAGTCTGTGCTGCTGCTAATTCAAGAGAAAAAATATTTTTCATGGACAACTACATAAAAATAAATTGAAAATAAAAATAGAGGGAAGAAGGTTGCGACCTCCTAACGGGGGGTTTTTCGTGAAATGTGGTGTATTGCCTGCCCGTGGAGTATCGGTAGCCCCATCCGATAAACACTGTATAGAACAAGCGCTACCCTGCTTTTTAAATTATTGTTTTATGAAACTCAGTATCTTCCTTTATTTTTGGTGTGAGGCTGCCCAGCGCGGATTGTGGCGAATCGCGCGCAATGCGGAGGCGCAGAGCAGACACACAAAATGCGACGCGGTGGCGGTGGCGGTGGCGGCGAGCACAATCGCAAATGGCAAATTATCGAGTTACTGGAGTTATCGAATTCTTATTCCTCTGTTGCACTGTAATTTAATTCATGAGAAATAAATAATGGGCGCGATAATTCATACGTAGAGCCGGACCAAGGAATGTAAGTAGGCAAGGACTATACGAGTAGCTATACTTTATTGCTTGCGTGTAAATTATCAAAAACTTTTTTTGAGTTAAGGAAATAAAACAATAGTAACTGAAATGGGTTTCTTGCGAAATATAGGCAAACTGTATCGTATCCGTATTGGTTTATTGTTTAATACTTATATTTTAGTGAGTGATGGATGATTAGTGAGAAAACAGGGACGAGTACTGCCTAGCAGAGGCATGGAAACGACTGTCAACTCGCCGGGAGCTGGGAAGCTCACCTATATAAACAGGCACGAGTACTGCCTAGCAGAGGCATGGAGACGACTGTCAACTCGCCGGGAGCTGGGAAGCTCATCTATATAAACAGGCACGAGTGCTGCCTAGCAGAGGCATGGAGACGACTGTCAACTCGCCGGGAGCTGGGAAGCTCACCTATATAAACAGGCACGAGTACTGCCTAGCAGATGCATGGAGACGACTGTTAACTCGCCGGGAGCGGGGAAGCCCACCTATGTAAACAGGGACGAGTACTGCCTAGCAGACGTAGTAACTACTTAGTAATCTGTGCTAGCAGAGGCATGGAGACGACTGACATCTCGCCGGAAGTGGGGCAGCACACCTATATAAACAGGCACGAGTACTGCCTAGCAGAGGCATGGAGACGACTGTCAACTCGCCGGGAGCGGGGAAGCCCACCTATGTAAACAGGCACGAGTACTGCCTAGCAGTGGCATGGAGACGACTGACATCTCGCCGGGAGCGGGGCAGCATACCTATATAAACAGGCACGAGTACTAACTAGCAGAGGCATGGTGACGACTGACATCTCGCCGGGAGCGGGGCAGCACACCTATATATAAACAGGCACGAGTATTGCTTAGCAGAGGCATGGAGACGACTGTCAACTCGCCGGGAGCGGGGCAGCACACCTATATAAACAGGCACGAGTACTGCCTAGCAGAGGCATGGAGACGACTGTCAACTCGCCGGGAGCGGGGAAGCCCACCTATGTAAACAGGCACGAGTACTGCCTAGCAGAGGCATGGAGACGACTGACAACTCGCCGGGAGCGGGGCAGCACACCTATATAAACGGGCACGAGTACTGCCTAGCAGAGGCATGGAGACGACTGTCAACTCACCGGGAGCGGGGAAGCCCACCTATATAAATAGGCACGAGTATTGCCTAGCAGAGGCATGGAGACGACTCACAACTCGCCGGGAGCGGGGAAGCCCACCTATGTAAACAGGCACGAGTGCTGCCTAGCAGAGGCATGGAGACGACTGTCAACTCACCGGGAGCGGGGAAGCCCACCTATGTAAACAGGCATGAGTACTGCCTAGCAGAGGCATGGAGACGACTGTTAACTCGCCGGGAGCGGGGAAGCCCACCTATGTAAACAGGCACGAGTACTGCCTAGCAGAGGCATGGAGACGACTGACATCTCGCCGGGAGCGGGGAACCACACCTATGTAAAAATGCTGACATTACTACAAACTGTATATCGCTACAAGTGTATGCCTATTTTATTCGATGCCCAAGTGATTTCCATCTACTCTTGTTTTACGACCAAAGATGACACTTCTGACGACGCCATACGCTATCGCCTTCAGCGTCACTTTATGGCGCAGAGAAAGTTACGGCCCTCTCTCAGGGTGACACATAGATCTGAAACGCAATTGAAAGCCTTTCTTAGCAGTCTTTTAACACTCATAGTTATTACTCGTATACTTACTCGAGACATTAAACGATTAATCAAGACTCTTCAGTTTCCATACAAACCTCGTTTTTTTACATTTTTAAACAAGCATCTTTTGTAGATCGTAGACTGAGATATTGATAGTAACTACCATCACGAGATCTTGTAGCTAGTGATGTTTGATGGAAGGCGTTAGGGACATATATATGAGTATGGATTGTGCTCAACTGAGGTTGGTAAAATAAAAATAAAATATATTTTATTTCAAACAAAGTCCATATTTGGTTAGTTACACAAAACTTAATATCTATTGTTAGTACCTATGTTAAACAAGAGTTGCAATTTTAATTTTAAGTAGGTAGGTACGTACATTTGAGTCACCGGCAAGCAACCCACTCAGCGAGTGTAAGTGGCAGCCGCTAAGTGCATCCCAAGCCAGCTCCTCACAATACCCCCGTCCAGCCTGGTTTCCAGGACGGCCAGGATGCTGTTGGCGCCACCGCGCAGCGTGCCGAGCGCCGCGGCACGCCGTTTGCGGGTCACGGCTTGAAAGCCGTCTACCTGCGCGTCCGCAAACATCCCCGCCCGACGCACTGCACCAGCGCGGCAGCCCCAACAGCGGCAGCGCCCTGAACACATTATTATATTGGACGCGCAGGGCACCGATCGTCCATCGCGAACACACAGCCCACAGGCCACATGTGATATAGAGATGTACGGTAAGCTCTAAACAATGTTACCTTATCCTGAGCTAGTATACCTACGTAAACTGTGTGCTATCATATTCGGTGGTTGAAAGGGCCCAGCGCTCCCGGTATATCATCATTTAAATTGTCGCTAACCAAGTGGCCCGGATATTTGAAAGTAGAAACTCTTTTGAAAGGCGTTCCATACTTTTCTTAACGCAGGGGGAACATGACATGGACACTTGTTGCCTAGCCGGCTGGCTGGGACAATTTAAGGTGTTCCATACAGTAACACAGGGGAACATGACATAGACACTTGTTGCCTGGCCGGCTGGCTGGGACAATTTAAGGTGTTCCATATAGTAACACAGTGGGAACACGACATGGACACTTGTTGCCTGGCCGGCTGGCTGGGACAATTTAGGGTGTTCCATACAGTAACACAGTGGGAACATGACATGGACACTTGTTGCCTGGTCGGCTGGCTGAGACAATTTAAGGTGTTCCATACAGTAACACAGGGGAACATGACATGGACACTTGTTGCCTGGTCGGCTGGCTGGGACAATTTGGGGTGTTCGATACAGTAACACAGTGGGAACATGACATGGACACTTGTTGTCTGGCCGGCTGGCTGGGACAATTTAGGGTGTTCCATACAGTAACACAGTGGGAACATGACATGGACACTTGTTGCCTGGTCGGCTGGCTGAGACAATTTAAGGTGTTCCATACAGTAACACAGGGGAACATGACATGGACACTTGTTGCCTGGCCGGCTGGCTGGGACAATTTAAGGTGTTCCATATAGTAACACAGGGGAACATGACATAGACACTTGTTGCCTGGCCGGCTGGCTGGGACAATTTAAGGTGTTCCATACAGTAACACAGTGGGAACATGACATGGACACTTGTTGCCTGACCGGCTGGCTGGGACAATTTAAGGTGTTCCATACAGTAACACAGTGGGAATTAATAACACAATTTAAGGCTGTGTTGCGCAGTAATGTGGGAGGCCGTTGAAGAATCAGCCTTTCGTCAGTTTTTTTTTTAACTCACAAATTAGGAGCGTTTAATTAGTGTTCCAATCTCACCTTAAGTAAAGTGACGGTGGAGTCGAAGTGGATTTCCCCGCAGCTAACTAGCGTCGCCAGCAGTTAAAGAGTACTACATACTTTTAGTGATGAGTAAAATTGGTCTTGGTCTTGCAGTCTTGGTCTTGGTCTTGCAAAAAAGCAAGACCAAGACCAAGACCAATACTATCCTTAGTCTAGCAAGACCAAGACCAAGACAGAATGAACAAGAACAATACCAAGACCGATTGTGCAAGACCAAGACCAAATACGCAAGACTCAATCGAAAATTCTTACTAACAGTGTTTATATGAGATAAAATATTTGTAACAGCGTTAACATATGCTTTTATATTTAGAAATGTTTGTCGATAAAAAACGGAATGTTGAAAAAATTTGTTGAAAAATGTTTGTTAAGACCTTATTGCAAGACCAAGACCAAAACCAAGACTAAACGTATTTCAGCAAGACCAAGACCAAGACCGAGTGAGCTAGACCAAGACCGAGACCAAGACCAAGACTAGACGAATTTGAGCAAGACCAAGACCAAGACTGAATAAGCAAGACCAAGACCAAGACCAAGACTGTCCAAGTCTTGGTCTTGGTCTTGCTTTGCTCATCACTACATACTTTAACAATGATTTTAAACGATGAAAATAAGGAATAAGAATAAGGAACTACATCGAACTATTATTTCCCAGAGTGGATACTTTCTAAATAAACTAATAAAGTACCTAGGTACCTATTCTTCACTTTCATCATTTAAACTTTTCGTTGAAGTATGTTCTCAGCAAGTTATTAGTTTTGACTAAAAGTGGCGCTAGTTAGGTTGGGAGGATAGTAGGATACCCCTAAGACTTGGACTTTCGTATTAAAAGTTTTTTTTACGAAGAAGACATTCAGACACTTTGACATTACATATACTCGTATCAGGCGTTTTGTATTTGAAAAGTTTGACTTCAAGCCCGTGTCTAATTAAAACAAAACGACGTTGGTTGTTTGTATGGAAACTCGATCTTACAGGGAGATAGTTGACGGTCGCATGCGCAGGTCCAGTCACGCACGACACGAGCGAGGTGTGCGTCCGTCTGTCGCACCTCATAAAGTGCGGCGCGCGCGCAGCCAATGATCATCAATACACAACTAATACGCTCTTAGCGCCTTGAATATAGAACGAGGAACCTTCTATTCAATATGTTATGGCGACGGGCTGGCAATTTTATTTATCCTGCCTTCTTAATTATTACGAGCAGAAGCCGAGCGAGAGTTCTGAGGCATTGCTAAAGTAAGATCTCGATGTATGTACGCAGTAGCGTGTGATGTATCTCAAGTGGGTATGGGTACTTACGTAAACCACATTGTAAGACCAAAGTAGGTACCCCTATTTTTTAGTTCAACTAAATTGGACTCCTTATAAGTGCATTTTCAAAACGAATAACTCAAAAAATTGTGAAAGCTACTTAAAAAATCTCGCACGTCTTAAATTACAACGTTGCCGAGTCTGTCGGAGCATCGTTCATCTGTGGAGATCTCGATGTATGTCGAGATACGCAAATGGCCTGCGCTGCATAATCTGTCGCTGTGTATTCAGCGCGCGCGCTGCGTTGCTGTAACCTATCTAACGGATGCCTAGCTCGATGACGAACCTCACGAACTTACCGCAGACCCTCTGCAGCACTCAGCTGTTTCTAAACGAACACTGCACCTACCTAAGTTGTTGTTTATGAGTTGATCATTAAGTGCTTTAGACAGTTCAGCTTATTTGGTATAAACACAAGGAAACATATTTAATTTTCTTTTACGCGCTTTGCTGTTGTAGCGGCATCTGCAGTAACCCGCCACTGAACCTTAACACAAGAACGAAAGAAATGCAACATCTAGAACGCGCTATTAGAATTTTAGAGTATATATACAGGTACCAATCATCAACGATTGGTCCACGGCCGGACCCCAGGCATACCACCTCGCCTGGCGGAGATATCTCCCTTTGCTCTCGTCGCGTAGGAACGCACCGTTCCTAAACTGTCATAGCATTAAAATCTGCCGAGTCTAGAGATTTTCCATTAATAGCTACAATATTCAGAGTTTGATCCACAAACAGTAAACTAATGTGATCAATCATTGAAGCAACCATCACAATGTAATAAGTAGATACGTTTTCCATAATAAACACAACAACAAGCTATCGAATTAATAACCAAACCGACTAATAGAAAGTTTAATTAAACAATTCACGGGGAACTATTGAGGATGTCCATCCATCTGTCAGACTAAACGTCGGCTAATTTATTATCGCCACCGAGCACCGAGCAGCGAGCAGCGAGCACCGAGCACTGGATAAATAAAATTTGACGTTCTCGTATTACTCGGGGAGTCATTAATCACCGGTGGCCGTGCGCACCGTGCGCACCGCGCGTATCGTGCACCGCGCGTCTCCGCTGGGTCGATGGCTACAGTCAAGATCAGGAAAACTGTTTGAATGAGACCACATGAAAAGGGGTTTGAAAGTTATTGGCATAATGAGGATTCGCCATTTTGTTTTTTTTTTTCAAAATGGCGTCGCACAATCTAACCTGTGGTTTTGGATAGAGGACAACCAAAAACAAAAATTTCGTATAATATTTTGGCCTAAAGTGTCACGTTTCACATGACATTTTTTGTTTGTCTGTAAGTCCCCTATCCAAATGTATAAGTCTTAATGTGCGACGTCATTTAAAAAAAAATATGGCTGACTCCAGTATGCCAGTCTACATACAAAAATTTTCAAAACCCTTTAAATGTATTATTTTTAGCAACTAAGCAAAGAAGTTTTGTAGCAACAAATTGAAGTTAGCTAAAGCGAGCGTGAGTCGATAATGCGTCACACACGCATTTTGGACGTCTAAATAATATAGACATACCAACCTAAAACCGCAAAGAGGAAGTTATGTTTTCTATATAATTTATATCTTGCTCTCAAAATTTTATTTTTCTACCATTATCGATTCTGTCTTTCAATAATTAAGTCCGAGCCGGATTAAAGGTAAAATTAAATACTTGTTTGGAATTATCGTACGCGCAGCGGGACGTCTTTTTGTTAATCACGAGCAATGGCACAGTATTACAATATAGCGGCTTACAGTACTGCAACGAATGTACTTTCATAGCGGTGCCGACAGAATGTCAGCGCTGTGGTCGGCCACAGCATATGCTGAGTCGGCCTTTTCTTTGCTACGGCACAGTAATGTTATCCACCGAACACTTTCGACTGGTGTACGTGTCTGTTAAGCAACTGCAAAGTACAAAATTTGATACTACAGCTTCTTAGTTAAGTGAGTAATTGTACTAATGTTAATTTACTGTACTGTTTTTGTGTTGTGGTAAAGAATAAATGTTTCATCTATCTATCTACTTACGCAGAGCAACGGAAGGGTAGTACATGCGGGGCAGCGGGTGGCGGGACGCAGCCTGCCAAACACCGCGAGTTTGGCAGGCTGGCTACATGCTAGTCTGTAAGTACCTACGCCGTGGCGACATCGTGCGACATCAAAGGTGTTGCGCTACTTGAAGCCATATTGTAATACTGTGGCAATGCCGAGGACCTCTGCGCTCCAACTTGTAAGTCAGGCCTCCGCCGAATACAAAACAAAATTAATATTTAGGTCTCGAATGAGTAATGAATTGTAGTGCGGCGTACATGTTCACCAGGTCACTAGGTAAAACATTGAACAGTTATTTACCTATTAGTTATGATATCTTAAAGTAAATTTGCGCAATAGAAAGTACGTATTGGTGAATGTATAAAACCTGTTTTACTAAACAAATAGTGAATCACCAGCGGACGACAACCGTCTCCTGCGCGGATGTGACTTCAAGCCGTAGCAGTACTCGGTATCTTGACGAAATTTGTTTGGGCGCGTGAATAGACGGTTAGCATGCATCTCTTTTTAATATCAAGTAAAATAAAAGAGACAGCAATAGAAATTCGATCAAACGGGTTGCTCACTTGGCTGAACGATACAGTACGCAGTGCAGGAACTATAAAGCCTGCGCCTGCGTCACCGCACAGCACGCGATACCATCTCCGATCATGTCGCCTTATGCAAATAATACCCGATCAAGAGCGCGATATCGTCATTTTACTACAAGTGCCCATCGCATGCAATTGATGTGTCCTCTGTCAGATTGAATTTAAAGCCCGGTCGATTGTTTATTCCTTCTGTGGTAGAAAGTTAATGCGTATTATCCTCTGAGAAATGCTTTCAGTGCACATTAACTGTACTTTTATTCTTAAATGTATTTGACATACTTTTTTCACTATTTTAATGTTGAGTGCGCTTGTTTAGCGACACATTAAGGGCCTTGGCCTCTGATACCAAATGACGCCACTTACTTCTGTCCACTGCCACTTAGTGACACATAAAGGGCCTTGGCCTCTGATACCAAATGACGCCAATTACTTCTGTCCACTGCCACTTAGCAACACAGAAAGGGCCTTGGCCTCTGATACCAAATGACGCCACTTATTTCTGTCCACTGCCAGTTAGTGACAGATAAAGGGCCTTGACCTCTGATACCAAATGACGCCACTTACTTCTGTCCACTGCCACTTAGCGACACAGAAAGGGCCTTGGCCTCTGATACCAAATGACGCCACTTACTTCTGTCCACTGCCACTTAGCGACACGGAAAGGGCCTTGGCCTCTGATACCAAATGACGCCACTTACTTCTGTCCACTGCCACTTAGCGACACAGAAAGGGCCTTGGCCTCTGATACCAAATGACGCCACTTACTTCTGTCCACTGCCACTTAGCGACACGGAAAGGGCCTTGGCCTCTGATACCAAATGACGCCACTTACTTCTGTCCACTGCCACTTAGTGACAGATAAAGGGCCTTGGCCTCTGATACCAAATGACGCCACTGACTTCTGTCCACTGCCACTTAGCGACACAGAAAGGGCCATGGCCTCTGATACCAAATGACGCCCTTACTTCTGTCCACTGCCACTTAGCAACACAGAAAGGGCCTTGGCCTCTGATACCAAATGACGCCACTTAATTCTGTCTAGTGCCACTTAACGACACACAACAGGTCTTGGCCTCTGATACCAAATAACGCCACTTACTTTTGCCCACTGCCACTTAGTGACACAGAAAGGGCCTTGGCCTATGACGCCAAATGACGCCACTCACTTCGGTCCAAAGCACAGTATTTAGACTATCGCCTAGTCTTAGTACTATGCTCTAGAGTCACTTGTAGCGACACAGAAAGAGTCTTGGCCTCTGACACCAAATGATGCCACAAACTTCTATCCAGCGCCACTTAGCAATACAGGGCCTCTGACACCAAATTATGCTACTCACCTCTGTTCAGCGCCACTTAGCAACTCAGAAATGGTCTCAGCCCCTGACACCAAGTGACGCCACTTTCTTCTGTCCAGCACCACTTAATGCCAATTGGCTCTTCAGATAACTTTCGGTTCATATCATAATAACAGTTCTTTGCACAAAAATGGTCAATCGGCTTATCCATTTTTATGAGGAGTTCAATCTCTTTTTGTAAATTGACTATGGGTCTCTTGGGAAAAAAATCAATAGGTACCTATAAAGCGTAGAAGCCTCAGATAACAGGTTATCGTCATAACATTAGCCGAAAGACGTCCACTGCCAAACAAAGGCCTGCCCGCATCCAGCTCCTTCCGCGACCTTCACCAGGTCGTTGGTCCACCGAGTAGGTCTACCTTGCGTCACGTCTTCCGACGAACAGTTCCTACGCCAATATTGTATGGTGTTACGGACACTAGAAGCGCAAGTCTGGCTCACATTTGGCCGGAGAGATGCGGCCATAAATTTCAGTGCGTTTGGCTGCATCTCCCTTTGATTTTCTGTCGCTTCGCTGTGTAATTCTCACCAAACACACGTAGCTCTTGTGTAAAGTAAATCTAACGTAAGTAAATCGCGCAGTAAAGCTTACTCCATAAAATGTTAAACTTCAACACCCATAGATAAACCTATTGATGTTTATTGATTTACAGCTCAACAACGCAGCGATACCCGGAACAAAACAAACACGAATAGTTTATCTTGTTCGAGCGTATTTCACACTTCGCGGAGATACGTAATCGGCTGGGGCTGATCGCGCCTCGCGCATCCGAGTGGGGCCTGTTGCGACGAACCCCGGGATGGATTCAAACTTAACAAAGCTGAAAGATAATCGACGAAAAAGGCGCATCTACAATCTATTGTACCAACATAATACAGTCGAATAGCATTTTTCACCTCACTCTTATAAATTACAGATCACACACAGTGTTACAGATGAATCTATTATATATTTGTTGTTTCAACGGATCTCGGTATCAGATACAACTATGTTGGTTTTAATAGCCAACGCATTCAATCCCCGGGGTTGGAAGCCACGAATCGTGGCGAGCGAGTTGCTCGACTTGCCTGGCGAGTGGCGCGGCTGCACTGCAACCTCATCACTCGCCAGCCGCGCTGCTATATCTTACGAGGTGTCGACTACTCTGTATTCTGTTGTGTTACATCTAGGTGCGCCGGCGCATGATCTAGCTTACTGGTACACTCGTATGCTTAGGTAAGTAAATAAATTATGATAACAACATTCAATCCATCAATCAAATCAAATCAAAACAATTTATTTCAAATAGGTGTTTACATACACTTTTAAAAAGTAAAAAAAGAAATGTATATTACAAATAATGTCATGATTCTGATTACAGTCTTAAGTAATGGTATTTGTCATAGAATCAACATGTATATCTTTGTCATTTACATAATATGTTATTTTATAATATCCTCTAGAGCACAAACATTTTTTGACATGAGTCTTGAATTTATTGTTATGTATATTGTCATTAAAGAGTATGCTATGATTTTTGCATTGTAGTTAGTGGTGGCTGCGCCCGTATCAAAAAATGATATAAAATATATCTTTCTCTCTTTTCAATCATGAACTCCTGCCACAGTCGCGGTTATGATGACGTTGAGGTTCAAGGTTCAAGGTATTTATTGAAAATAGGTGCAAATGACACTCTTTCTGATAGTTATAAAATAATAATAACATAATGTAATTTGTGAAAAATCAAGAAATAAACAATCTTAAGTTAATAACGTCAAAATTCGATCCTTAAAAAAAACAGATTATTTCATTAGAACGTGAAAACAATATGACACGAAAAGTTATACATAAAAATCATTGAATGTCATTTATGCCTTTGACAAGAGTAGGCCAGTTCACCCGCACAGCACCCGGTCACGAGTATAACGCAAGAGTCAGCCATCGCTCCCATCAACCATATTAGAGGGAAAGGAACGACACGGCTCCGGATGCGCCACCATCCGCACAAACATTTAAGCGAGCATGCACCACTGATGTCAATGCTAACATAAAAATATTAATTAAAGAAGTACTAGACTTGTCATGTGTTGTCGCTTCCACGTCAATTCTTAGGTTGTTCATCATTTTATTACTATTAAACATGATTATACTAGTGTTGATAGAAGAAACACTGTCTACGAATAAATATTTGTCATTTAAATATTCGGATGTCTTATAATTACCTTTTTTACAAAGAGTTCTTTTGACACAATTTTAAACTGTTTTTTTTGACAAATTTAAGACATCATCGGGTAATTTGTTATACATGAGTGTCCATTGTCCCACAAATAACTTATTGATTTTGCCTAGTCCTATATAAGTTACTTGAAGTTTATTCATATTCCGAAGACTACGACTGTGCCTGTCACTATTTAGTGAAAAGAGATTCAAATGTTTACGTACATACATTATATTTTCATAAATGTACTGACAGGGGAAAGTCATTCATTATGTTAATATCTTTGAACTTATCTCGGAGCAACTCACGAGAACTCATTCCATAAAACGCGCGAACCGCTCATTTTTGCAGAACAAATATGTTAATTATATCAGCTGCACGTCCCCACAAAAGTATCTCATAAGACATAATACAATGGAAGTAGTTGAAATATACCAGTCTTGCGGTGTCTATATCTGTAAGGAGCCTGATTTTTTTGACTGCATATGCAGCTGAGCTAAGCCTGCCAGCTAGCGTTTCAATATGCAGGCCCCATTAAAGCCTTGAATTTACAGTTAATACTAGATACACCACGCTTCGATTTACAAATTCTAATAAATTACCAGCTAAGGATACATATTTGTTTACTTCAATAACATTAGGTAATGTGTATTTAATACATTTGGTCTTTTTTTACGTTTAAGACTAAGTTATTTATAGTAAACTTATTGTATACTTTTAAAAGAGTGTTGTTTACTTCGTAAAACTAGTGTTATATCATCCACAAACAACTCAATTTTCGACAGTGATTCAACCATGAATGGTAGATCATTAATATAAACTAAAAAAAGGAAAGGTCCTAAAATAGAACCTTGAGGCACACCTATCTAAAACCGAGAACCCATTGATGTCGTACCATTTATTTGTACTTTTTGTATCTTATCTACTAAATACGATTCTAAAAGATCTATAGCCTTATTTTTAACACCGCAATGGTTCAGTTTTACAAGCAGAATTTTATGTTCCACACAATCGAATACCTTTGACAAGTCGCAGAAAATCCCTATCGCGTTTTGGGATTTCTCAAAAGCATCATATATGTTTTTAATGAGTTCAACTCCCGCGTCCGTTGTGGAACGCCCTTTTGTAAAGCCAAAGTGCAGGTTAGGGAGCAATTTATTGATGTTAAAGTGAGTCAACATTTGATTAAATTTTTTTTTTCAAAAACCTTACTCAAAACTGGTAGCACAGAAACAGGCCTGTAATTACTAGAGTCTTTCTTTTCTCCGGACTTGAAGAGTGGAACAACTTTACTAAATTTCATGAGATCCGGAAACACTCCAGTATCAATAAATGTTGAATAGATCAGCCAAGTAAGGAGCTAAAGTTTCAATTATGGACTTTATATTAACAGACATGCCCCAAAGATCGTCAGTATTTTTTAATTTCAACAACTTAAAAGCTTATACAATTGCGTGTGAATTGACTTTTCGAAATGTAAAGTCTTCTTCGCACTTTGGTACATTTTCAAAAAGTAATTGATTTGCGAGAGTAGGCGACGACAGTGCTTCCTGTCGCCATCCTCGCAGTGCTTCCTGTCGCCATTCTCGCAGTGCTTCCTGTCGCCATCCTCGCAGTGCTTCCTGTCGCCATCTTCGCAGTGCTTCCTGTCGCCATCCTCGCAGTGCTTCCTGTCGCCATCCTCGCAGTGCTTCCTGTCGCCATCCTCGCAGTGCTTCCTGTCGCCATCCTCGCAGTGCTTCCTGTCGCCATCCTCGCAGTGCTTCCTGTCGCCATCCTCGCAGTGCTTCCTGTCGCCATCCTCGCAGTGCTTCCTGTCGCCATCCTCGCAGTGCTTCCTGTCGCCATCCTCGCAGGCTCCAGCAACTCTCCAATCTCTCTATCTCTTTTATGAAAAGGACCAAGAAACATTATAGAAACTTGCTAAAAAATTCGTTTGTGAAAAATTTAAAAAAACCCCCGACAAAAAAACCTCAAAAAAGTAAAAAAAAATGTTATGACCCTTTGAGTTTAATATAAGTAGTTATATTTTGATCTAAGAGTCATCGCGTAGGGGGACCGTTAAGTTAATAATATAAAAACAGAATACAACTGAACAGGTTTTATTTCATGCTTTTTAAACTTAATGTAACTCAAACACGATACCTCTGCTGTAAGTTGGCGAGGAGTTGGGTATCCTGCAGATTCCAGGAGACAACGCAGCATCAGGTCAAGGTATATATTCTATCTAACACTTATTCATTGAGACTATTCTAATGAGCCCAATATGATGCCTGTGCTGAAAGTTGGTGAGGAGTTGGGTATCCTGCAGAATCCAGGAGATGCTGCAGCATCAGGTCAAGGTTACTATGGTTTTGCAATATAGTTACAATTACATGGCACCAATTTCGAATCGATCAGACCGGTATAAATTGCCCACATCCCTTCATCACCTAGATAAGAGCTGATGATCTTCAAACTGCTGAATCGATGATTACCAAATATAGCTAAGAACGACCGCAAGGAAACTTGCTTTCACGTAAAAAAACCGCATCAAAATCGGTGGATCCGTTTAAGAACTATGAAGAAACAGACAGACAGACACACACACAGACATTGGCGTCAAACTTATAACACCCCTCTTATTTCGTCGGGGGTTAATTAAAAAACATGACACCTATACCTAAACAATACGTTTAACTGCGCAAGTGTACCGTGTCGTCGTGTGCCTATTACCGGCGCGGCACCGCGGCACCGCGCCACGACGCGCGCGTCATTCTCACACCGGCCAGGCTGCGCCCGCGCAGCGCGCACCGGCATTAGCGTTATAAACGGCCGCGCAGGGATCTATGATCTGCATGCGGCTCACTGCGGCGCGGCATGCAAGCTAACAGTGATTTAAACAGCTCTGGTAGTCGTTAGGAGGCTTAACAGGTCGATAGGAGGTGATAAACAGTGTTCTAGCTATAGGCAAGAATAATATTTATATAAGGTAGTGGTTTGATAACGAGTACTTTTACATAATGGTAAATGTATACTTTTTGATTAAAAAACATGTTCACTCAGAAAGTCGTTTGAATACTTACATTTCCAAAACATGTTCACTCCGCAAGTCGTTTGAATACTTACATTTCCAAAACATGTTCACTCCGCAAGTCGTTTGAATACTTACATTTCCAAAACATGTTCACTCCGCAAGTCGTTTGAATACTTACATTTTCAAAAAATGTTCACTCCGCAAGTCGTTTGAATACTTACATTTCCAAAACATGTTCACTCCGCAATTCGTTTGAATACTTACATTTTCAAAACATATTTACTTTGCAAGTCGTTTGAATACTTACATTTTTAAAACATGTTCACTTTGCAAGTCGTTTGAATACTTACATTTCCTAAACAATTCCTTGCAAGTCGTTCGTGCACCAAAAAATATTACATTTAACTAAAGGGATCAAGTATTATATGTCATTTAGAGGATCAAGTATTACATTATGTCACTCAGGGGATCAAGTATTACATTTCACTCAGGGGATTTAGTATTATATGTCACTCAGGTGATCAAATATTACATGTCACTCAGGGAATCAAGTATTACATGTCACTCAGGGGATCATGTATTACATGTCACTCAGGGGATTTAGTATTATATGTCACTCAGGGGATCAAGTATTACATTCACTCATGGGATCAAGTATTACATGTCACTCAGGGGATTTAGTATTATATGTCACTCAGGGGATCAAGTATTACATGTCACTCAGGGGATCAAGTATTACATGTCACTCAGGGGATCAAGTATTACATTCACTCATGGGATCAAGTATTACATGTCACTCAGGGGATCAAGTATTACATGTCACTCAGGGGATCAAACTCAAAATCAAATATTTTATTGCCGAGTATTGGTGTACATTAGGTTTTAAATAAATTGTACAAATATATTGTTCGCAATAACCTGCCGTAAGAAAGCATGCAATATTATATGTTAATTAAGAGAATGTCAAAGAATTAAATTATCAAAATAATCTGCTAACTATGTCAAGTTAATTTTTACAAAATCGGTTTAATTTTTCTTTCATAAGTTCATCGATACTGTAATAAATAACATTTTTCAGTCAGTAAATTGTAAACATTTGTTTTAAACTTTGGCAAAGACAGCGTTTTGATATTTCCTGGTAACGCATTGCATAAGGATACACTCATATAGATTATATTTTTGTGGAATAAGGCAGATCAAGACGAATGTAACGACACTCGCACTACAAAATCCATCAAGCCGTATAGGCTACAGGCTCAACCGATAAAACGGGTAATACATACATACATACATACATACATACATACATACATACAACCGATAGACATTACCCTCCTTTGAGCATTCGCGTAAAAACACAAACACAAGGTATCAACTGTCGACGGATTACATCTGGAAAGACATCATCGTCTTATATGTAAGCAACTCGTAGACCCTAGGGCGTGCCTAGGGCGTGCCTAGTGCCTAGTGCCTAGTGCCTAGTGCCTAGTGCCTAGTGCCTAGTGCCTAGTGCCTAGTGCCTAGTGCCTAGTGCCTAGTGCCTAGTGCCTACATTGATAGAAGAGCCTCTGTACGGGCTGTCTATCCATTACAGAACCCGAATAAATTAAATGTAGCAAGCTGTGTTAAAATGACGATACTCTACGGTTTATAACTAACATTTATCAAACGAATCCTTCCTTATCTGTTCACTCTTATTACTCCCATGGACTATAGACAATAATATGTATTAATATCTTTTTCATTCATTCATATCAGCTCATATAAGTCCCCACCGAGGGGCTCGAGCCTACCCTGAATTAGGGCGATCGGGCCTTAGTCGACCTCGAGGGCCCACACGTTGGTCGACTTCACACACAACCTGCGAGTTTCTTTGCAGGCGTGTGCAGGTTAATATCTTAAAGACCTTTAAATTGAAAAATTCTTCTAATCTACCGCAGATAACACGTCTATTCCTATAGAAGATGTTACTGGAATGTGAAACCGCGGCGGATCGCTAATAAAGCTTGATTGGCGGCAGTCTGCGGCCTGTGCTGTGCTTAGTCTAACCGCGCAAAAAGCCATTTTCCGCAGTGCATTATTATTATCGATCCGCGGCCGGCCGGTGCAACTGCCGCTGACCGCAGCGGCGCAGCCACAACACAACAGCGCGGAACAATAAGTAATGTACAATGAAAGCCTTTTTGTATTATCTCAAAAATACAGAGGACTAATCAAAAGCGTGGGTTGTGGTTGCCTACTGAGCCCGACGCGTTTATGGCAAAATCTTATCAAGTAACCCATTTTCTATAGTCAATAAGGTTTAACAATATTAGCTGAAACTATTTTAAATGGTGCTTCTACCCATGAAACTGAACATTTTTCCCCATAAAACCCATAGTCAAATCTCAAAAAAAAATTTGAACTTTCCATAGGTAGTAAGTTGGCTGATCAGCTGATCGAGTAAGTATGGGAAAGCCAATTTTTTTTTTGCGATTTGTCTATGGGCTCCAAGGGGAAAGTTGTTCAGTTTCATGGGTAGAAGCACTAGTTAAAATAGTTTCAGCTAATTTTCTATATCTAATAAATTTTTGTGCGGACGAATTTACAGACAGTTTATATCGAACAGCGCAAGTTTCTACTATCCGATTATATTCCACATTGACGTTTATTTTAAATGGTATTTTTTTTTAAATCCACAATTGTGAAGCCCTTGGCATCATCTCACCTGATAGTAAGTGATGATGATGCCGAAGATGTAAGCGGGCTTACCAAGATTCCCCAACGTTATGGGGAACAGGCTATCTTATCTTCAAGCCGGAACACATAAACGCTGTTAACATATTTGGCGGCAAGAATTAGAAAGATGGTAGTAGCTAGCCAGGCGAGCTATGAAAATGCCCTACCACCAACAAAACCGAGTCTTACAAAGTTGAACCCACTGGAAATCGAAACCGCGACCTCCTGGTGGAAAGCGAATTGATTAACCATTACGCCACGGAGGCGGTTAAAAGATTTGCTTGCTTAGGGGCTTGACTATACTTGCCAAGTTACTCCACTAAGTAGCACACAACATAACAAATTTTCTTTTAAACTACTGAAAACCGTTGTACATTCTATAATATTTGGAGAAGTCTCACATAAATACGTATTTCAATTTGAAGTAAAATGATTTAAAAAACCACTATAGAACTTAGTAACTACCTAGATCACGTGTAAAAATTATGTATCGAACTTGGCTCTCTTTCTAGTTCATGTTTTGTAGCGACAATATTAATATTTATAATAATTATTTTTTAATTTTTGTAAAAAAATAAGTTACAAACAAAGAAAAAAGAATGTTAGGTACGTTGCTGATAGATAGTATTATAATTTATTACTCTATGTTCCTGTTAACCGATCATGCTGAAATTTTGCACAAAGCATCAGTTCCGATGACAACACAATAAAGTATATTCAATGTCACAATAGATCCAATATGGCCGCCTTTACCAAATGCCTTTAAAACCCCCTAGACATGGGTATCAAATGGAAGGCTATGATAAATAGAAAAGAGTAGGTGAAGGATTTATTCAAATTCCATAGGTATACATAAGAAGATGAAAAAGAATAAAATGTTGAATGCAGATTAAAAATAATCTAAAAGCGTTTTCATGTTCCTTAAAAAGATAAAATAACCCTCTGGAGGAGGGGTTCTTGACGTCCCAAGAGGACATTCACACACCACCACCACCACCACATATACACGCTTAAAGGTTAACATGAAAAACATGGGCCTCATGAAATTTAATGAATGACCATAAAAGGCGCGTGAAAATTAATGAATGAGCATGCAAGCTTAGGTTGTAATATCTTAGTAAAAACATGCGCCCCACGTTTTTAGAGTTCACTAGTAAGCATGTATGTGGTGGTGATGTGTGTTGTGTGTGGTGGTGTATGTTGTATGTGGTGGTGGTGGTGGTGTGTGTTGTATGTGGTGGTGGTGTGTGTTGTCTGTGGTGGTGATGTGTGTTGTGTGTGGTGGTGTGTGTTGTATGTGGTGGTGGTGTGTGATGTATGTGGTAGTGGTGTGTGCTGTGTGTGGTGGTGGTGTGTGTTTTATGTGTGTATGTCCTCTTGTGTTACCGTTATCTAGAAGGAAGGTTGTTTTATTCTTCTCAAGGCACATAAAAACGTGGTTTTAAGATTATTTTAATCTACATTACAATACGCCTACAACTACAATAACGCCTTCATCGCGTTGATGGGGCTGCCGCGCTTCTGCAGTGCCTCGGGCATGTTCGCGGAGGTGCGCTTAGATTGTTTTTATTCCACAATGCGCACAAGGTGCGCGTCCTTGGAGCGCAGAGTGCGCGGTAGTGCCAACGATATTTTGATAGCGGACAGGTTTGATTGTTGCTACAGTAATCATTGTTGCAATTTTCAATAAAACCTCAAAGAAGTTTCTGATTTCATATTTTTGTTATATTTTTACTAACATTTAGTGTATATAAGCTTAGTTTGTAAGATTACTAACACAAATTGATCATTGAGTTGGTCGTAAATAAGTAAATTGATTAATATTATTAAATCATCATCATCATATCAGCCGAAAGACGTCCACTGCTGGACAAAGGCCTCCCCCAAGGATTTAAAAAAAAATATATTTTCTTTTATTATTTTTTGAGCGACTGAGAAGCGAGTCTTAGCAAGGGAAGAAGAAGTGAAGAAGGTATCATGATTGAAAAAAATCTGAGTTGAGATTTTGATAGCGATTGATTTCTTACTTTAGTTAGTCTAAAAACCTGAAAAATAAAATATGAGTATTTATGTGTGTGTGTGTCTATGCGTCCGTCTGGTGCTCTAGCGCCTCAGCTACTTACTGAAAGAATTTGGGTTGAGACACTATTAAATTATTTTTACATCTCCAGCCATTTTTTGGGTGGCCATCATAGTAACAAATCACGCCATAGTTCTTTACACAGATTTTTATTTGACATAAACACAGACCGATTGTACCGAGTTGGCCGATTAGCTGATCGACTTAGTATGGGAAGTCCAAAATTTTTTTTGGCTTATTGACTATAGGTTCTATGGGGAAAGTTGTTCAGTATCAGGAGTAGACGCTGTGTTTGAAAGGATGGTAACTAATAAATCAGGACCTTGTATAAAAAATAAATAAAACGTAAGTATGGAAACAAAGAAAAAAAACAAATAAAAGTAACGGAATCGGTGTAGTGCGATGTCAAAGTGGACTTTTCTCAGCATAAGCTGCAGGAGAACTTCACCGCGGGTTTTCAGAAAAGCCCATCGTGTCGTGTTCGCTTAGCGTCGGCTCCGTAGAGCGATAGTGTCAACAAAATTAATAGTATAATCAAGAATAAATAAATAAGTTAAGTAGATCAAAATAATATATAAAATAAAATAATTTAATCTAATAAACAGTAATAATAATACTAGGACATGAGATGGGTTTATTGTAATCAAACTCACGGTCTTATTATCTTAGATATGTTGGAACAGCTCGCCACCTACTCGTATCTGCGTCTCCTTCTGGTAGGATTTGAGATCATTTTTAAGCTTTAATTTAAAGGTGCCTATAGATCTTGGTTCCCTGAGAGGAGGTGGCAAGTTATTCCAACATTTGATGGCCGCATATCTAAAACTGCCCCTTCATTTTATTCATCATCATCATCATATCAGCCGAAGGACGTCCACTGCTGGACATAGGCCTCCCCCAAGGATGTCCAGTCCACGACTACCGGTTCTGCGCTGCCCGCATCCAGCGGCTTCGTGCTATTTATTTATTTATTTACATGAAAGTTAACAGTTTTACACCAAAGCACTTACATGGATAGAATTTCAGACATAAAATTACAATAGTTAGAAAAAAAATGTTACATGGAAATACTAAATTATAGTTAAGAGAATATGTAGGTACATATCACAGAAGGCTCTCAGCAAAGGATAGTATTATTCGATGCACAAAACCTTGTCCATCAAAGAATATGTCCACGTTTGGGTGCATAGTGAGCATCAAGTTGAGCAGCGTTAGTGCCCTAGCAGTTGGCGCGGCAGCTGCGCGGTGCGTACGAGCACCGGGCGCGGGCGCGGGCGCGGGTGCAAACAGCCGCTGCGGGCGCCGCGAGTGCGTAACGCCCGGCCCCAGCGCAAGGTGGCGCTGATTGACTCCAGACAGCCCTATTCGCTCCAGCGCTAGTGGATTGTCCACTTTATTAGATATCAGCTGGTAGTATGTACGAGTAAGAGCATCCTACGCCGAACGTCTGGTATCTCCAGGCCCACCATACCAGAAACAAAAAGGGACGGGTACAGGAACGGATAGTATCCGTATGTTCGTTTATACATATACCTAGCAAAACGAAGTTGTATTTTTTCTATCATATGCACGTATTTAGTCTCGTAGGGTGCCCACACCACCGCGTTATACTCCAAGCGACTACGTACATATGCGTTATATGTATAGCGTGGATACAAGTTTGTTGTCGTTAAATGAAGAGGCTACTCTGACTATAAAGCCTAGTGTTTTGTATGCTTTTGTGCAGGTTGTTTTTATGTGTTCTCCGAAGTCTAGTCGTGAGTCCATTATCAGTCCTAAGTCTCTATGTGCTCTACACGCTCAAGTGGTGTACCAAACAGGTGGTAACTTGTGCGCAGAGGCGCGCGATTTCGGGTGAACGTGATGACTTTGCGTTTGGATATGTTTAGAGATAAACGGTTACGCTATAATATTCTTCATTCCATTATTCCAGGTAATTTTTTAAAAATATACCTCTCGTACAAACCCAGGGGTTTATTTGTTCTGAAAATGATTCTAACTGGGACTTATTACATTACTCCAGCGAAAATATAAATTAGGTATCTTCCGTACACACTTATAGTATTCTGTCCCATATATCTTTATTCTTTGCTACCGACACTGAGTAGGTAACTGCCATGTTTCTTGTTGTTGATTTGTGTATGCTTCCTCAGCTGCGCCAGTGACTCCATTGCGTACAATGGTATTCTCATTAGCTTCACATTGGAAGGTCGCGGGTTCCATTCGCGGCGGAGTCTAACTGTGTAAGATTCGGTTTGGTTGGTAGAAGGGCATTTTCTAAGCCCGCCTGGCCCGGCTAGCTACCACCATCTTATCTACTAAGTGTTACCGCTAAACCTTAAAGATAAGATTGCCGGTTCTCAGTGCATTGCGTTGGTGAAACTTGGTAAACCCGCTTTCATCTTCAGCATTTTTGTCACTTACCATCAGGTGAGATGATACCAAGGCTTACCAATTGTGAATTTAAAAAAAAAGAATGTATGCACAGCGTGACTGTACAATTTATTTTTACACTTCCCTTTCCATATACATCTCACCAAGATTCCCTTCACATTGAATCAGTGATACTATACTAACCATACACATAAAATTCCAACCAGCACTACATCACGAGCGAACTGGCCTGTCCACTGCACGGCGACAACGCGCAGCACGCCGCCGCCTGTTAGGAAAGCCGCAATGTATTGCGAATGCGGATTCACGCGACGATAAACTAAGCCAACGTTTTTTTCGTAAAACTGAGAACTGTAGATGGCCTGTCGTGTAACAGGGAGATAGCTCGACCTGCATTTAAATTCCAGCATAACAGCAGCGCAACAAACTCTACCACAGATTCCTTTTTTCGAGAACTTCCCCTTTTAAAAACTACGCTTCTTTCCTTCACTTGGTCCCATTTACTTGGGGTCGGCTTTCTCCGTCCTCTTCTTCCTCTCTGGCAAATTTATTCTCTGCAAGTTCCATTGAAAAATAACAATTCACTATTTCTTTTATGTATCATCATATCAGCTCCCCACCGAGGGGCTCGAGCCTACCCTGAATTAGGGCGATCGGGCCTTACCTAGTCTACCACGCTGGCCCAGTGCGGGTTGGTCGACTTCACACACAACCTTCGAGTTTCTTCGCAGGCCTGTGCAGGTTTCCTCACGATGTTTTCCTTCACCTTTAAAGCAATCGGTGAGTATATGTAAGTAAGTTTCTAAAAACTCATTGGTACATTGGCCGTCCGGATTTGAACCCGGCACCTCTGGTTAGGAGGACCGAGTCGTTACCGGTTGAGCCACCGACGCTTCTTTTATGTATACAACCTCGTAAGTGGCAACATATTTGTGGTTCTTTTCCGTTCCTCACACACGCCTTTCCTCATCTTAACCTTTCTGATAATCATTCCAATAAATCACCGGAACTCTACGAGTAACGTTACAAAAACACGTGTTTAAATAAAGATGTCACTTCGAGAGATGGGTGGGGTGTAGGGGGGTGCAGGGCCCTCCACTTGACGCTCCTCCGGTAGGTTTGAAACCACTTGGGTACACACAGACACAGCTCGAGCCTCGCGTGGCGCGGAGTGGGCGGCGTGGGCTCACCGCCGCCGCCCACGCGAGGCGCGCGCGCACTCTGCGGCTTTTTAATAGTTTGTTGACAAATCGCCTCGCCGTTGTTCGGATCGATAAATTAAATACAGTTAGTCGGCGGATTAATTGCTGGAAGGAACTTACACTGCCATCAGTTATGCTCGCTCGTTACGGAAAAGATTTTGTCATCCGATAACTTTAGGCCCGTGTGTGTGTAGGTAAGTTTGAGCTTATATTGAGCTGAGACCCCTGATATATGATCGATTTACAACTGATACGGTCTGTTCGAAGATATATAGGACGTTGGAAGCAGGCGTCTTGCCCAGTAAAAGCGATTGCGTTTGCGTTGTAATATATACAAGTCTCATTAACAGCATTTAAATGGTCCTTTAACAGTCGTAGACAGAGCGAGAAGTAAATGTAATGTAATAATGATAATAAAAGTAATAAATTCTAAAATAGAGAAAAATGGGTAAAATGAGTCTCTTAAATCTGGTTAAATTACAAATATTAAAAACCCCCAACAAAAAATCGGTCCATTCGTTTAAGAACTACCATGCCACAGACAGACACACAGATACACAAATACACTACAAACACAGATAAGAAAACAAATTGCCGCTCTGTGAGCACAAAGTAGTGTTTGTCTGAACTAGGAAAAACATGTGCTTCAGGCTAAGAAGAGCTAGGTTTTTTTTCTAATAAACATTCTATGCTTAATACTATCTTAAAAAGGTCTCGTCTATTGAGTAGTATTAATATTTATTTAATTACTTTAATAATGACAATAACATACAGAGTATGTATATACAATCATATTACTTTACAACTCGTAGTATTTTTAATTAGCTTCCCTTGTAAGTTAGTTTGTCTATTAGTTTGAGACAAATCTTGGAAGCTAAATTATAACCACTTCTCGGTTTCCGATGGAGCTGAAATTTTGAATTCACGTTACGTTTGGAGAACAATGCATGGTTAGCTAAGTGATGTCATTTTAAATCAAATATAGCGGACTCCCAAACACAAACTCACATAATTGTTTATTGCACATCAGAACAAACAAATACAAATTTCATACAAAACAAAATGATAAACTACTCGTATATGGCGACTTTCAAAGATGGCGGATCAGATTTGTACGCAGCCCCATATATATATATATATATATATATATATATATATATATATATTCATGATTTATGTGTCAAATGAAAGGGTTTGCTGAATAGAATATTATATACGAAATAATTAAAGCTAGCTGTGCCGGCGAACTTCTTTCCACCTTACACTACACTACACTACCCTACACTATCCTATACTACCCTACCGTACCCTAAAACCTTTTCCTGACAATAACGAACTCAACAAAAAAAGAATTAGCGAAATCGGTCCAGCTGTTCTTGAGTTATAAATGGTGTAACTAACACGACTTGTATACGGATTTATTTTCTAATTTTGTATAATATGTATTTATTCATTTTGATAAACAATATTATTATTATTATTTGAGTTTGACTTTCTGTTAAATAAATAGATTATTTTCAATGCACAGCTTTTGCCTAAAAGTTTTTAAAGTATTTCGATAATTATTTAGTGGCGTCGCGTCGTCGGACCGTGTTTGTAAATAGGCTGTTAGATTTTTTACAATTTACCTAGGTACCTAAGTTAAAATTAGTTTAAAATTGTGTTTATTCTGTTATAAAGAATCTTGGTAAGCCCGCTTCCATCTTCGGCATCATCGTCACTTACCATCAGGTGAGATGATCCCAAGGGCTTACCAATTATGAATAAAAAAAAAGAAACGGTCCAAGGAATGAAAAAAACCGGTTTGTGTAGACATGTCTTGAACTGGACGATGAACAAACTATGATCTTTCCGCCTCTTGCTAGTTGTTTCGAGTTTATAAATAAGTGCTTGCCGTTGTCTTAAAACTGTGCGCATTATGACAAGTTGCCGAAGAGACAGTACATCGCACGAGTCGCACTCGCACAGCTGGGGCGTGTAGGAACAAGGACAGTCGGGGATTAGATACTTTTAGAATAGCTCTTTGTGCTCGCATATTTTATTTTTTAATGTTCATATTAACTCTTTAGAATGTACAGTAAGGCAAGGGGATAAAATAATTAAAATGATAATGATTTCTCAGTAGGTATACATCCTCCAATCGGTCGTAAGGATAAGCTTTTTCAGTAATAGAAAAGCCCTGATCTTAAAATTATGCCACCTGAGCGCGTACTTTTTCGGTAAGTCGGTAAGTGAACAAGATCTTCTCTAAGCCCGAGACAACAAACTCGCTAGCGGCGCCGCGTGCGAGGGATCTCTCGGAAACGCGCCCGTTGATGAGTGGTTTACAAATATTTTGACACACCGTGTTTGAGTTTGAACTCTTCTAACTTCGAAAGGCTCCTATAGCTGGGTGTGACAACTTGGAAACTGGGCGCTCTCCTTATCACACTGAATGACTTTCCTTATGAGTCAATGAGACTGACTCGGTGGCTCAGTGGTTAGTGCCCTTGACTACTGATCCGAGGGTTGTGGGTTCGATCCCCACCCAGGGCAAGCATTTGTGTGATGAGCAGATTTGTTTGCTCTGTGTCTGGGTGTTAAATATCTATATATGTATGTATTTAAACGTATATAAGTATGTATATCAGTCTCTGGTAACCCATAACACAGGGAATCCTACTTTGGGGCCAGATGACCATGTGTGATTTGTCCCAGAATATTTATTTATTTATTTATTTGTAAAACCAAAAAAAAAACAAATCAAATTAAGTGTCAATTTTTTTTCTAAATCAGTTAGTTTTTCGGAAACCCTAACCACAGAACATTGCAGACCAACAGACTGAACACCACCACCACCGAGCGGTTCAATTCCCTCTTTTGCGGCACCCTCGTGCCCTCGTGCTCGTCACCCTGTGCGCGTGCGCGTGCCGCTGGCCGGAGGCCGGAGCTCACAGATAGATAACAGAGTAAGTAGGACGGAGGTACATCTGGGATCGCGACACTCTCGCTTTAACAGATTTATCGCTGTAATCACTGCGAGAGAGTTATTATGGACACGCGTCGATTAGTATGCATATGCCACTAAGTTATCTGTTGTTAATGCGTGCGTGTGTTTACTGCGGTTGCCGCATAACTCACCAGATATGTCTAGTTCAGGTCCAGTAAAACTGATACACCAAAATTGACCATCAGCCAACTCTGACATTGAAATATATATTTTTTTAACATAAGTTCATAAGGTATCAATTTTTAACTCACCAACATGGAAGCCACTATAGTCAAACTAGCCATGACAGGACATCAGTCAATAGTCATAGCTTCAGTCTACATCCGTCCCCAAGAAATTCACTTACAAAGTGATTTTGAGGCCATCCTAGCCCTGGGCGGGTCCACCATTACGATTGGAGACTTCAACTCCAAACATACTGACTGGACATGCCTAAAAACAAACAACAATGGCGTAAAGCTCCTCAAAATCACTGAAGATCTAGATCTAACAGTATACTCCCCATACGCCCCCACCCACTACCCGGAAAACCCGGACCACGACCCTGACATACTCGACTTTGCCATAGTTAAGGGTGTTTCCCTTAACGTGTGCGCAATTGACACACTTGACGAGCTAGATTCGGACCACCGCCCAGTCTCCCTGAAACTAGGCCCCCAAAATAGCACACCCGCCCCCACGACAACAAAATTCACCAACTGGGACGGTATCACTGACTCACTGACCTCAGCCATTGACGCCCCCGACTCTGCATACGCTTTCTCGCCCGACTACTTTGACACTACTGACAAGATAGATAGTGCAGTTAGTAGTATCACCCTCTTAGTACAGGCTGCGATTAAGGAGAACGAAAAGGTCGTTACCATCAAAGACCGCAAACTCCCGCGAGAGACAAAACTCTTAATCGCAGAGAAAAGAGCAGCTCTCCGTAGAGCCGCAGACTATCCCACACCCGACAATAGGAGGGAAGCCAACTCCCTACAGCGTAAGCTTAGGAAGCACCTTTCCGAACTGAGAAACTCCAACTGGAGTAAACTCATGGAGGATATCACCCCCTCCCATACTGCCTACTACAAAGTAGCCAAGGCTCTCACTATCTATCACGCACACCCCTCCCCTAACGCGACCAGACAATACAATAGCATTTGAGGACATAGAGAAAGCGGAATGCTTCGCGGACAGCATTGCCGACCAATGCACACCTAGCACACAAGAGTGTGATCCCGATCATATAAAAACAGTGGAGGATGAGGTCAGTAGTAGGAATTCGCTCCCCCTAACTGCGGACCCCATCTCAGTATCAACTGACGAATTACGCTCCATTATTAGAGGTCTTAAACCTAAAAAAGCCCCCGGAGCAGATGGTATCTCAAACCAAGCTCTTAAATACGATCCGGAACAGTTACTTGCACTGCTAGCTATTATCATCAACGCCTGCTTTGAACACTGTTACTTCCCGACAGCATGGAAGGAAGCAATAGTAATAGGCATCCCAAAGCCAGGCAAGCCCCTTAACATCCCCACAAACCACCGCCCCATAAGTCTACTCAAGACTATGGGGAAGCTTTTCGAAAGAGTCATACTCAATCGAATTAAAAGTCATATCTTCCCGCCGGACAAACCTCCCCTTATAATTAACCACCAGTTTGGGTTCCGCGCCAAACACTCGTGCCCTCAACAAGTCCACCGCATTGTCGAATACATACTGGACGGATTTTACCCCAGACGCGAAAAGACAGTAGCAGTCTTCTTCGACGTCGCAAAGGCCTTCGATAAGGTCTGGCATGCGGGACTTGTATACAAACTCTACCATATGGACCTCCCAGACCGTCTTGTTAGAATAGTGGAGTGCTACCTCCAAGACCGTACTTTCCGTTTTAGACACGAAGGGGTACTTTCCTCACCGCGTCCCATTAGAGCCGGGGTCCCCCAAGGGTCCGTACTCTCCCCAACATTGTACACTCTGTACACTAACGACATCCCCATCCCAAAACGAAGTAAATCAGGGCCAACAGTACAGCTCTCCCTATTTGCGGACGACACCGCCCTCTACATAAGGGGGCAGTCCATATCTCTATCACCACTAATAGACAAGCTACAAATCTCAGTTGACGAGTTAGGTAGATGGTTTAGGAAATGGAGAATCGAAGTGAACCCGAGCAAAAGCTCCGCGGTCCGCTTCGACTTATAGGGTAAACCAACCCGCAGACTCAATCCGCATGCTAGGCACCCGCGTCCCCTGGCAACGTACAGCCAAATATTTAGGAGTCACCCTCGACTCCTGTCTCACTTTCGGACCTCACATTACAAATGTGACCCGAAATGCCCGCTTCTACACAGTAAAATGTCCCCCACTAATAAGCGAACACTCTATAAGGTTTGCATCCGACCGGTAATGACATACGCGGCCCCCGTATTTGCACACGCGAACCCAAATAAGATGGAATTGATCCAAAGAGTCCAGAGCATTTTCTGCCGTAGGGCTCTGGACGCCCAATGGTGCGTCAGGAACCCAGACTTGCATAGGGACTTAGGCTTACCCACCACCCAACAATTTCTCAAAGGCCTCTCCGAGAACTTCTTCAAGTCCTCGGAGTCGCATCCCAACCCACTGATTCGCGAGGCAGCGGACTACTCCCCACGTCCCGTTCTAACTAGTAATATCGTCCGCAGACCAAGAAATGTCCTCACTGATCCTCCCGATAAAATATCAGCCGACCTGAACTGCCTCCTGGCAGCTCAGGGAGACTGTTAGTGTTATTATTTGAATAACACTGTCCCTTCACTTGCACACCTAATGTGATAAACCAAACGGCCCTCCCTTCAGGAGCTCGCCGCGCTGTTAGCTTAGCGTGTATTTTTCGCAATAGGGGGGGGCGTCGCTCCGATATACTTTTAGGGCGGCTTTGCTGCCAAAGTTCTTCGGGGGGTGTTAGTGGGTATTGCGGCTCGACAGCTGTGAGTCCCACATAACCGGTGCAGTTTTACCGCTGCACAGGTATGCGTAAACGCATTCACCTCTCTCCCCTACACAACATATCACGGGAAAAAAAAAATCACACTATGTATGGACGTTTGTTATTCCATCACGCCACAACAGCTGAACGGATCTAGATGAAATTTGGTAGGTAGACTGATTCGGATATATTTATACATATAGGCTACTTTTCTACTTTCTCGCGCACTGCCCCCACTCGAAGACAGTCATGGAAACTATGTTCAAACGAGTGAAGCCGTTGGCAGAAGCCAGTATTTTTTATATTTTATGCTTGATTTACACGCTTCTTCCATTCATTAATAACACCATAATCAATAAATCCATCTGGCCAGCTACCACCATCTTATTTAAGTCTTGCCATGTGATCCGGCTTGAAGATAAGATAGCAAGTTATCTAATGCGATGGGGAATCTTGGTAAGCCCGTTTACATTTTCGGCATCATCGTCACTTACCATCAGATGGTGATTTCAAAGGCTCAGAGTATTTAACAGTGTTTAAAACCAATTAAAAGTATTATTCACTAAAAAGCATTTCTCCTACAAAAACAAAAAAAAAAATATTCATTTACATTTTATTCTAATTTCACTTTTATATTTATCAAAATCACTATAATAGTTCGTCAAAGAAAATGACGTCACAAGTTTGTAACACGAACAATTTCAAAACAAAATGTCGTTTTTGACAGTTGACAAAATGTAACTCAAATGACTAGCAGTCAAATACCGGATTGTGAATAAAAAAATAATATTAACAATAATTAATTAATAGATAGTTTGGCTCGGTCACTAGGTCTTCCGAACATCATCGGGGACGACAGCAGCCCTACTTCGCTGGCTAGGACACGTAGAAAGAATGTGAGAGGATCGAGCAGCCAAAAGAGTATAATATCTCGGAAAACCCTCCGGGCGCCGCCCGGTGGGTCGACCAAGGAAGATGAAGTCGCCAAAGACCTCAAAGAGTTAGGAGTGCCCGAATGGTCAACTTGGCACAAAACAGGATAGAGTGGCGCACTTTAATGTCGGAGGCCAAGATAGATAGATAGATAGATAAGATAGATAGATAAACTGTTTTATTTGTATCTGCAGACACACACACATGATAAATTAAAAATAGAAAATATGAAATATAGAACCTACGTAGTAACAAGTACGGAGTGTTAGGGCAACAAAGTAAAAACAAAATAAAAAGCTTAAAAAATAAAAACAATAAAGAATAAAAAGCACTGTGGGTGTGCTGCAGCAGTGCAAATAGGCCATAGCTCAGCAAGATAAATTTACTCAGGAACAAATACCTGAATAAACCGCTGTTTTTCTGCTATAACCCAGGAGGACACGCAGAAAAAGATCCACTTCGGGTCGCTGAGCCAGCGAAGTAAGTTAGTAATAGATAGTTTTTTTTCTTGTAAGACCTTCGTATATACGAGTATGTATGTATGTATGTATGAGGACACGTCTTGTTGTATTTCCAGTATGGTTCCAGTAAACTAGTGTTAATTATGAATCAGTATGTCTTATGTATGACTTAATTGTGACCGGAGTGCGGGGTGGTCGCCACGTCGCGTCGCCATCGCGAGCTGTGCCACGCGGGAGGCACCGGCGCAGGTCGTTCCGCAATCCGCTGAATTAATCTATATTTTACGCCGCACTATATTTATTGTAGCACCTCCATAACAGCGCTGACCAGGAAATCACGAGGCTGCCATAACTCTGTGCACCGTAATAGTTATATTAATGATTCAAACGCCGGCCGACAGACATCTGCACCGCAGCCTTGTACTGTACAGCCAATACCAAGGTATCTAGTTACAACGCGTCGCTGTGTGAGGCTGTACATACAATTTGTAACTAGTACTTATTACGATAAAAGACAAAACTTTTCAAGCGACTTCCAAAAAGGAGGAAGTTCTCAATTCGTCTGTGTGTTTTTTTTATGTATGCTACCTCATAACTTTGGACTGGGTGAACCGATTTTTATGATTCTTTTTTATTTGAAAGCTAGTGCTTCCCGTGTGGTCCCATATACATTTTATCAAAATCGGTGTAGTACTTTATTAGAAAATTAACAAAACCCAAAAATAATAATGCAAAAATGTACTAAGTTGTTGCGATGGAAGTCGGTTTTTTAACGTGTTTAGCGTTTTCAATTATGTCCAGCTAGACTGGACAACGGAGTTTCTCTGCGTGATCGAATCAGAAACGAGGAGATCCGTAAGAGAACCAAAGTAACCGACATAGCTCTCAGAATTGCTAAACTTAAGTGGCAGTGGGCGAGGCACATTGCTCGTAGAACAGATGGCCGTTGGGGCAGTAAAGTTCTCGAATGGCGACCACGCACCGGAAAGCGTAGTGTAGGCAGGCCTCCCACTCGGTGGACCGATGACCTGGTGAAGGTCGCGGGAAGCCGCTGGATGCGGGCAGCGCAGAACCGGTCGTCGTGGAGATCCTTGGGGGAGGCCTATGTCCAGCAGTGGACTTCCTTCGGCTGATATGATGATGATGATGAGACTGGACATGAAATAATCAGATAGATAACACTGCGCCGCAGATTAATGCAATAACATAGTTTTACACTGATTGTCAATTGGAGACCAAAAAGGTTCCAGAACACGGTCAAGTAATGAAGAACAGAACACAATTATTATTAAGCTATTGCATAGCTTTTATCGCAGGCGTAGAGCGCGGCGACCGAATTAAGAAATTCCGTAACGAAAATAAAACCTAACTAACACCCCACGCTCGCCCGAGTTCTAAAAAACTTACAGTGCCATCTATTAGCGATTTGCGGTACTAAAAGGACTTATTCAATTTTACTAGTGTAACTTTCTTAGTGTTAATTTATTACATAAACATCCCGCGCCCCAAGGACTATATGGTACTGGTAAATACTGCATAAATAAAAAATAAATAAATAAATATGTTGCTTATGTTGATAAAAAATGCTATGCAATAGCTTTACCGCGGCAGTCCCCGAGTGCCACACGTTTTTTATTACCTGTAATGAGAAAAGTTGTGATTAAGAGAATAGTGACAATGTCCCATTCGTATTTTCGTATCCGAGAGAGCGCCACAACCTGAGTAATAATACCTACTGTGTGATCGCACGATCCTTAAGTAATTCTGTAATAAATACTCTTAGGACCGTATTTTATACCGCTTATTATAGCCCATAACACTATAAAGTCGTAACTTCAGCCAGCTCTCAGCGAGTAAGTGCCCGCGCAGTAATTAGTTCTCGGCCCGGAGCGATGCGCCAGCGAGTCGCGCCGCGCGGGTCTGTACCGTCTGCAGTCTGTACGCACCCTCGGCAGGACTCGCTAATATAGAGTAAGCTCGTAAACCCACTGTTGTGAGGCTTGTATCATTTTAGTGCCGCTGGTGTGTTGGCGAGTTTCATCTCAAATCATAAATACAGATATGGGCCTGTAATGTTATAAGGGCGCGTTTATATGACAGGAATGTCGTCAGCGCGGCCGCCGCGCGGCGTCTATGCGGCGGCGGCCGGCCGCGCGGTCGCCGCCTGGTGGCCGCGCGGCAGATCTGCTGTTTTAGTAAAACAAGCTTTATCGCAACTACAGTCAAAATCCGTTATAACGACATCGAAGGGACTACTCATATTTAGTCGAAAAACATATAGTTGTAACAACCGGTGATGTTTTAGAGGTACAAAATATTTTTTTATGAAGTGGTATTATTGAATGTGTACATATAGGGTGCTTCTAAAATATATGCCACGGCTGCAATGGGAGAAAGTATCATGTATAGTGATTACGAAAATGATACATTTATATCCGGAAATAAATCTTTATATTTCCATTAAAAAAATGACATTAAAATAAATTGTTTTACTTGTATTAAACCATCCCGTATTGTGTTGAATGACAACAGACAGCCCACGTGGTCACGTGGTTGTTGCGGCTAGTTCAACCGACCCGCGCGGCCGCGTCCGCGGCGCTAGCGCGCACTTTGCGCAGTTACTTCGCGCACTTGCTGGCTGCTCGCAGTCTTGCTACTAATATAGTAATCTGTGCTCGCAGTCGAGCGCGCAATACCGACGCGAACGTTTTGTATGTACTGGTCTACTTGGACCAGGATATTCTGCCGAGTAACAAGAAGTGCCAGACTTTTTCCAGCGACACCCGACGGCGAGCACGAGCAGTGTTAAAAAGACAGACACGTTAAATAAAGTGCAAAGGTTACATAGGTATGTGTGTGTGCAACACGAGGTCAATCAACTCGCGCAACAGTTATGTACCAGATAGTGGAATAAAGAATAATGCTATCGCTATAGAGCAGTAAGTCGCATCAGATAGGGTTTGAACACTTCCGGCAGTGGTGTTCGCCACTGGCGCTATAACCTCCACCAGCCGTTGGTTGTGGTTGCTATCGCTATAGAGCAGTAAGTCGCATCAGATAGAGTTTGAACACTTCCGGCAGTGGTGTTCGCCACTGGCGCTATAACCTCCACCAGCCGTTGGTTGTGGTTGCTATCGCTATAGAGCAGTAAGTCGCATCAGATAGGGTTTGAACACTTCCGGCAGTGGTGTTCGCCACTGGCGCTATAACCTCCACCAGCCGTTGGTTGTGGTTGCTATCGCTATAGAGCAGTAAGTCGCATCAGATAGGGTTTGAACACTTCCGGCAGTGGTGTTCGCCACTGGCGCTATAACCTCCACCAGCCGTTGGTTGTGGTTGCTAACGCTATAGAGCAGTAAGTCGCATCAGATAGGGTTTGAACACTTCCGGCAGTGGTGTTCGCCACTGGCGCTATAACCTCCACCAGCCGTTGGTTGTGGTTGCTATCGCTATAGAGCAGTAAGTCGCATCAGATAGGGTTTGAACACTTCCGGCAGTGGTGTTCGCCACTGGCGCTATAACCTCCACCAGCCGTTGGTTGTGGTTGCTATCGCTATAGAGCAGTAAGTCGCATCAGATAGGGTTTGAACACTTCCGGCAGTGGTGTTCGCCACTGGCGCTATAACCTCCACCAGCCGTTGGTTGTGGTTGCTATCGCTATAGAGCAGTAAGTCGCATCAGATAGGGTTTGAACACTTCCGGCAGTGGTGTTCGCCACTGGCGCTATAACCTCCACCAGCCGTTGGTTGTGGTTGCTATCGCTATAGAGCAGTAAGTCGCATCAGATAGGGTTTGAACACTTCCGGCAGTGGTGTTCGCCACTGGCGCTATAACCTCCACCAGCCGTTGGTTGTGGTTGCTATCGCTATAGAGCAGTAAGTCGCATCAGATAGGGTTTGAACACTTCCGGCAGTGGTGTTCGCCACTGGCGCTATAACCTCCACCAGCCGTTGGTTGTGGTTGCTATCGCTATAGAGCAGTAAGTCGCATCAGATAGGGTTTGAACACTTCCGGCAGTGGTGTTCGCCACTGGCGCTATAACCTCCACCAGCCGTTGGTTGTGGTTGCTATCGCTATAGAGCAGTAAGTCGCATCAGATAGGGTTTGAACACTTCCGGCAGTGGTGTTCGCCACTGGCGCTATAACCTCCACCAGCCGTTGGTTGTGGTTGCTATCGCTATAGAGCAGTAAGTCGCATCAGTTCGCCACTGGCGCTATAACCTCCACTGACCCGGACTCGGCCCCCGGGGGTGGAGCGTGGCCTGGCCTTCACGAGTTTGAGAGGAGACCCGTGCAGCCCTGCCGTAGTGGGGGACGTTTATAGATCAACTCATATTACAACAAACATATATGGGGTGACTTAAAAAGTTAATCTTGATAGCAAAGGATATGAATAAACTCGTGACTACAAGTAACTTTCCCAAAGAAACTATACGTCAAATATGAAAAAAAAATTTTGGCCCTGGATACATTTTGCCGACTTGATAATTTATTATAATATATGTATCGAGTACCAAAATTTTTTTTTCATATTTGACGTATAGTTTCTTTGGGAAAGTTGTTTCTAATCACGAGTACATTCATATACTTTGCTATCAACAACTAATTAAAAGTCATCCTATATGTAAAGTAATTAAAAGAAGCACCAAGAGATAAAAGGAATTTTTGTGTTGGTTTTCTTCAAAAGACTGCGCTGAAAAGTTTCAGAAATCGAGCGACACTGTTGAGGTGACATCACATTTTGGGTGTGTTTGCCTGTCCGTATCTTTCACTGTGGTCTGTGTGCTATTGGCAAAGAAAGGCCGCAGATGGAGCAGGCTCCGTCCTCCGAGCCGATTTAATTTACTTCCATAACGAGAGAACTTCAAACATGACATGATCAGTAACCAGGCCCCTTCATGCCCCTTCATGCCCCTTCATGCCCCTTCATGCCCCTTCATGCCCCTACGCATGTTCATCTAAGAAGAATCAATCTGCTCATTTATGTAATTAAATAGGAACACTGTATCGCTAGATCGAGCATGAGACTAGCGTGGCCCGCGGCGCCGCCCGCCCGCTCCGTTAATTATCAGATGGTATCAAATAATTGCCCTCCGACAAGTGCAAGGCGATGGGACCTGAAGAAGGAGGGAGAGGGCGCAAAGGAGAGGGGGGGGGGGGGGGAACACACACAACACAATAAGAAGAGCTTGTTAATGCAGTGTTTCCCCGTGTTGTTAGCTAGCCGGTAACTATTCGCCTCAGTAACTATAATACGTCTTCCTCCTCGGATTAGAATTTACCAATTAAAGATGATAATTGGTGGATTAACAAGTTTAATTTGAATCGGGGCCGGTTCCTCAGATTACTTGTCTCTTGTAAGTGAAGTTTAGTGAAATAACATTGCATAAGCAAGGAAAACAAATCAGTAACAGATATAAAAAACAGGCAAGTGCGAGTCGGACTCGCGCTCCGAGGGTTCCGTGCCACGTCACCGCCCCTCTCCACACAACTATAACACGGTACCTACCTACCTGTTCATTACAAACTAACAACGTCAACGCGAAAAAAATACATTTTATGCAGTTTCTTTTACTTTCATTCCGCGAGTACGACTCAATCTTGGTCGCTATTTTTTTTTTGTTTTTATTTGTTGTTTTAGTAACAATCGCACCAAGTTTCACGCTTGTATTATATTACTGTTTTTACAATAGAGCAAAAACAATAACACGAACATAAAACTCAGAAAATAGTCACGTTTCTTGTTGATTTCTCGCTTGAATTATAAATTTAATTTTTATTATTTTACTAGATTTGCCCGCGGCTTCGCCCGCGTGGACATAGTTTTTATGACTGGCTTTGAGGGTGAGTGGTGCGCGAGTCGCAGGCGGCTCGCGAGCGTGGACATGAGTTTTCTCTAGATCCCTCGGGAACTATGTCATGATATTCTAATTAGTAAATAATGTCATTTCCCACCCCCTCAACCACCTCTGTGAAAAACATACAATCCATTGTCCCGTTGTGATTTGAAAGTAGGGAAGCTATATCATAAACCAGGTAGTTTAAGCGTATCTGGTATATATACGAGAAGGAATGTTCCGTTGTGATGTTAAAGAAATTAAAAGAGTATTTTTTCAGTTCCCCCAGGAACTGCATCGGACTATTTTTTACGGGATAAAAATTAGCGCATGTCCTTCCCCGTGACACAGGCTACCTGCAAGCCAAATTTCATCAGGATTGGTAAAGGTGTTGAAGCGTGAAAAGGTAACGAACAATCAAACAAACAAACATATTTTTACACTTATAATATTAGTAAGGATTATATAAATCCTTACTAATGTAAGGATGTTATGGCGCAATCGAAAAACACACTGAAAATTTCAATTACCTACCTAATTACGGTTCATTTAATATAGCTAACAGAGACGGAGAGCGGAGGCACAGTACTCGTATATATATTAGTACTAACGTAGCGGAGGCTTAGTAATATGGTCTCGATGGCACCCATGGTTACGGAACCCTAATAAGTAAATATAAGTACCGATTCTGCGTGGGCACTGGGCAGGTTACTTGGAAGTGAAGATAACACGAGTTCCTCGGGTTCCATGGAATAGATCATATCAAAAACTGAGAGGTCATATCATATCAGATGATGTTAATCACAGCCAATAATATTTTGTCTCGTGTGACAGGCTAATAGCGCGGCGCGGAGACTGCGTACGAGTAGGGTTACCAGATGTTAAATTGAAAAATCCTGATAAAAAGCATGATTTTTATCAAAAAGTCCTGACATTTTACTGAAACGGGCGCGCGCGCAGCTTGGCGACGCACAGTCATAGTAATAAAATACGACTTATGATATTCCTTTTGAGTGCCAACCGGTCACTTGCCGACTCACAATCCGCCATTGAGGTTACTTACACAGTGAAAGTCCATGATGGGTTCCAACGGTGTCTTGATGAAGACCTAATTGGAAACTAGCCACATTTTCTCTAACTGTCTGATGAGCTCTATTCTTCGTTGGCAACTGGATGTGAAACAGGAATAGATATTCTTTTTGGGCAACTAGTATATTTATATTTTTGACAACTAGTTGCGAAACTTAGTTGCCAGAACGGCCGGAGGGCTAAAAACACAATCAATCGGAAACATCCTGATATTTTCAAAGTCGGGCCAGGATCCTGACAGGTGCCTAAAAATCCTGACATGTCAGGACAAATCCTGATGTCAGGTAAGCGTATGTACGAGGCCTACGAGCGGCCGGGTCGCGGGTCGCGGCTTGCGCTGGCGCAGTAAATAATACGGAACATTAGGTTTGAGGCGGCCAGGCGGCTGCTGGAAGGCGGCATAAATCAGCAAATATTTCTGTTGGTCATTAAAGTATGTGGTCGGATCTAGGCTTGCCAGATGTCAGGATTTGTCCTGACATGTCAGGATTTGTCCTGACATGTCAGGATTTTCAGGCACCAGTCAGGATTCCGGCCGCACTTTGACAATGTCAGGATTTTTTGATTATTTACGTGTTTAAATTTGACCTGATGCTATAGCATCTCCTATTATCTACAGGGTACCCAACTCCTCACCAACTTACAGCAGTGGTATTGTCTTTAGGTTCATTGGAATCGTCTCAGTTCTATTTACAACGTGGTAACCTTGAACTGATGCTGCAGCAGCTCCTGGAATCTGCAGGGTATCCACCTCCTCACCAACTTAGAGCAGTGGTATCGTGTTTAGGCTCATTAGAATAGTCTGAATGAATAGGTGTTATATAGAACACGGTAACCTTTACCTGACGCTACAGAATCTTCTGGAATCTGCAGAATACACAAATTATCTCCGAATTACAGCGGAGGTATAGGCAGGGGTAAATAAAAGGTAATATCGTCAGCTCTTTTTCTAGTTCATTTGAGTCTCGGAAACTTCGACAGGTCAAATTGATTCGAATTGTACAGTTATAACAAACATTTCATTGCAGCTTGACTGCTTCAATCAAGGTAGGAGAGCGACGTTCACAGGTTTGGTGGAATCGAAATAAGAAGCTTTAAGCCTTTAAGTCCAACCCTTTAAGTCGTGACCGTTACTACACTTGTGTTACTGTAAAATTTATTGCAACTTAGTTTCGACAATGTGTTAACAAATTGATTGTAATATTTACACATAAATTCAAAGTAAACACAATGTGTCGAGAATGAATTTAGAAACATTATGTCGAAACTTGTCGAAACAGGAACAACACATAGTTACTGTAAAATTTTTCGGTGCAAAGTGTTGACACCGTTACTACCCGATTCAACCAAAATCCACACAGTTACAATGTTTAGTAACAGTTACGACACTGTTACTAAGCTGCGACTTTTTGAAAATTTTGCGACCGCAAATGGTTGTATGGGAGGTTTTGTATCGCAATTTCGTGTTTCGTTCCGGAAAGTATTTGTGGGAATGTAGGGATAGAGTTTCGTTTGTAGCTTATCCACTAGTAATATGCAAAGTTTAAAAATCATGAAATAAAACTTAAAACAAAAATTTGGAAAACCCCCGACAAAACTCCTCTGAAAAGTAAAATGTTTTCAACATTCACAACCCCCTGTGTGTGTGTGTGTGTGTGTGTGCCATATGTATGTGAACCGATTTGGCTAATGCACGGAATTAAATATTATTTTTGTCTCATTAATTCGCCTACGAATTTTTACGACGTTCTCCGATCAACGATACTTGAGTTACCGTCGAACAAACATTTATGCATCATCATCATCACATCAGCTCATATATACATACGTCCCCACCGAGGGGCTCGAGCCAACCCTGAATTTATACATACAGACAAACGGCGCGTTGTTCCAGTAGACTCGGAGAAATTCGCTCCCTCGGTTTTTTTTTATCCACATTAAATAGGTTTTGTTTAAACGTTTGGCTATCATTCACCAGATGTCGCTGTTATATTTGCTTAAATGCCAGTGGGCGGGACACATAGTTTGTAGAACACATGGCCGTTGGGTCAGCAAAGTTGTAGAGTAGCAACCGCGCACCGGAAGACGTAGCGTGGTCTCCCACTCGGTAGACCGACAACCCGGTGAAGGTCGCAGGAAGCCACTGGATGCGGGCAGCGCAGGACTGGTCGTTGCGGAAATCCTTGAGGCCTTTGTCGAAGTCGTTTTTAGGCTGATATGCTTATTCTAATAATAAAACTGAATGATGAATTATTCATCCGCTGTTTAGTGCTCCTGGTTCACGCTCGTTACTGATCCGGCCCTGTCGTTAATAAGTTAGTTTTGTGAGATCACACCAATTACAATTACAATCTAAAAATTTGTAAATCAAACCTCTACAGTGTGTCTGAAAAGTCTAATTTTAACATTTAACCAAAACTTGACATTAAGCCTTTAAAAAACTCATTAATTACTAACATTCACCATAATGTGCATAGCAGTTTTCGGTGTTTTCTCATGGACCCACTAATTTGTCCCACCAGTGGAACCACGGAGGGAACATATTTCTCGCGGACCCACAAATTTATTCCACCAGTGGAACCACGGAGGGAACATATTTCCCGTGGACCCACTAATTTATTCCACCAGTGGAACCACGGAGGAAACATACGTATTTCTCGTAGACCCACTAATTTGTCCCACCAGTGGAATCACGGAGGGAACATATTTCTCGTGGACCCACTAATTTGTCCCACCAGTGGAACCACGGAGGGAACATATTTCTCGTAGACCCACTAATTAATATATATTGAGCCACATTGAACTTAATAGGACAGAGCATAATTTTGATCAACTTTCTGTTGTTATCATGGAGATTTAGTAACTTCTATTCTCCGTTGCGGGCGGAAGTGCCGCGAAACTCATCAAAGTTCAGACGCAGCTGCGGCTGGGGCGCATGCGCAATGGGCTATAAACCCGCACTTCTAACTGTTGTGTAAACATTTACTTGAAATTACTCATAAAACAAAGTTCACTAAGGTCTAACTGACCCTCTAGCTAATTAGAACCAACTACAACGTAAACAACATCGCGCCCGACAGCGAACAGTTACGGTGTAAGTTAAGGTACGGCGAGATGCTACCTATGAAAGATTAATCATTTGTTAATCGATAACAAAACCATTTGTAATTACTGCACCTCATGCTTGTATCACATAGAGGCAACGAGCTGGCCAGTTTCAAAATATTCAGAACTTTCTAAAGAAGAACTCTGGCTAGCGCAACGTCTGCCGTCGACTGGTATTGCACGCTCCTTTTAAAGACCAATAAATTAGTTCGGACTACGATGTTATGTAACGGAACTTCAATTCGCTTTGTGTGTACGTCCTCGCGTGCACCTGACGGCTCAACTCACATGCACGACCACCCTTTCGATTTGTTTCACGTCCAGCACACGCTCAACGAGGCTCGTGTTGCTCCTCTCGGGAGCCCAAGCGGCAGTGTACACAGTATGAGGTGAATTTGTAGCTGGGATGTGTGCGGTCCATAGCGGGAGGCTGAAGTTGCGAGCGTTATCTGGAGTTGATATCTCGCGAGCGGTAAGGTCCGTGTGATTGCTGTTGGGCAACGCCACAACGCTCTACATCGGCCGCTACAAATATTGGAGCGCGCAAAATGCATTAAGTAAAAGAATTGTTTGCGGGTCAGACAACTAAATGATACTGTTTCAAGATAACATATACGATTGTATGCACTTATTTATAATTGGCAACGCTAAACACGTCAAAGCTAGAGCGTCGGTGGCGTAATGGCTAGGGCCGCCGCCTCCTGTCTGGGAGGTCGTGGTTCAAACCTGCCACGTACCAATGTGATTTCGATTTTAGATTTCATATGTACGTTTATCCGACGCTCTTACGGTGAAGGAAAACATCGTGAGGAAACCTGCACACGCCTGCGAAGAAACTTGCAGGTTGTGTGTGAAGTCGACCAACCCGCACTGGGCCCGCGTGGTCGACTAAGGCCCGATCGCCCTAATTCAGGGTAGGCTCGAGCTCCTCGGTGGGGACGTATATCAAAATATTACAGCTTTAACCGTAGACTTAAGTGGTGGTTCGATGAAGCTCCTCAATGCTCAATTCTCGCTAGATGGCGCCTGCTCCACAAATTTTTAGTTTTTTTTTTAAGTCGTGGTTCCACATTTTTACCATAAAATACGTTTAGCGCACTCTTTACATAAATATTGAACTGTCGAAAAACAAACTTGTATCAACGCGTTTTTGAGAAAAAAGGTTTTGACAGAAAGACAGACAGACAGACAACAATCTACCTAGAACTTGTATAAAACTATCTACCTAGTACGGGTATAAAACAATCTACCTAGTACGTGTACAAAACAATCTACCTAGTACGTGTACAAAACAATCTACCTAGTATGTGTATAAAACAATCTACCTAGTACATGTACAAAACAATCTACCTAGTATGTGTATAAAACAATCTACCTAGTATGTTTATAAAACAATCTACCTAGTACGTGTACAAAACAATCTACCTAGTATGTGTATAAAACAATCTACCTAGTATGTGTACAAAACAATCTACCTAGTACGTGTACAAAACAATCTACCTAGTATGTGTATCAAACAATCTACCTAGTATGTGTACAAAACAATCTACCTAGTACGTGTACAAAACAATCTACCTAGTATGTGTATCAAACAATCTACCTAGTATGTGTACAAAACAATCTACCTAGTACGTGTACAAAACAATCTACCTAGTATGTGTATCAAACAATCTACCTAGTATGTGTAAAACAATCTAACTAGTACGTGTACAAAACAATCTACCTATTATGTGTATAAAACAGTCTACCTAGTATGTGTATAAAACAGTCAACCTAGTACGTGTATAAAACAGTCTACCTAGTATGTGTATAAAACAGTCAACCTAGTACGTGTATAAAACAGTCTACCTAGTATGTGTATAAAACAATCTACCTAGTACGTGTATAAAACAGTCTACCTAGTACGTGTATAAAACAGTCTACCTAGTATGTGTATAAAACAATCTACCTAGTACGTGTATAAAACAGTCTACCTAATATGTGTATAAAACAATCTACCTAGTACGTGTATAAAACAGTCTACCTAGTATGTGTATAAAACAATCTACCTAGTACGTATATAAAACAGTCTACCTAGTATGTGTATAAAACAATCCACCTAGTACGTGTATAAAACAGTCTACCTAGTATGTGTATAAAACAATCTACCTAGTACGTGTATAAAACAGTCTACCTAGTATGTGTATAAAACAATCTACATAACTTAAAACAATCTACCTAGTACGTGTATAAAACAGTATACCTAGTACGTGTATAAAACAATCTACCTAGTACGTGTATTAAACAATCTACCTAGTATGTGTATTAAACAGTCTACCTAGTACGTGTATAAAACAGTCTACCTAATATGTGTATAAAACAGTCTACCTAGTACGTGTATAAAACAATCTACCTAGTACGGGTATAAAACAGTCTACCTAGTACGTGTATAAAACAGTCTACCTAATATGTGTATAAAACAGTCTACCTAGTACGTGTATAAAACAATCTACCTAGTACGGGTATAAAACAATCTACCTAGTACGTGTGTAAAACAGTCTACCTAGTATGTGTATAAAACAATCTACCTAGTATGTGTATAAAACAGTCTACCTAGTACGTGTGTAAAACAGTCTACCTAGTATGTGTATAAAACAATTTACCTAGTACGTGTGTAAAACAGTCTACCTAGTATGTGTATAAAACAATCTATCTAGTACGTGTATAAAACAGTCTACCTAGTATGTGTATATAACAGTCTACCTAGTATGTGTATAAAACAATCTACCTAGTACGTGTATAAAACAGTCAACCTAGTATGTGTATAAAACAATCTACCTAGTTCGTGTATAAAACAGTCTACCTAATATGTATATAAAACAATCTACCTAGTACGTGTATAAAACAGTCTACGTATTATGTGTATAAAACAGTCAACCTAGTATGTGTATAAAACAGGCTACCTAGTATGTGTATAAAACAGTCTACCTAGTACGTGTATAAAACAGTCTACCTAATATATGTATAAAACAGACTACCTAGTACGTGTATAAAACAGTCTACCTAGTACGTGTATAAAACAGTCTACCTAGTATGTGTATAAAACAGTCTACTTAGTATGTGTATAAAACAATCTACCTAGTACGTGTATAAAACAGTACCTTGTATGTGTATAAAACAGTCTACTAGTATGTGTATAAAACAATCTACCTAGTACGTGTATAAAACAGTCTACCTAGTATGTGTATAAAACAATCTACCTAGTACGTGTATAAAACAGTCTACCTAGTATGTGTATAAAACAATCTACCTAGTACGGGTATAAAACAGTCTACCTAGTATAGTATAAAACAATCTACCTAGTACGTGTGTAAAACAATTTACCTAGTACGTGTGTAAAACAGTCTACCTAGTATGTGTATAAAACAATTTACCTAGTACGTGTATAAAACAATTTACCTAGTACGTGTGTAAAACAGTCTACCTAGTATGTGTATAAAAAAATCTATGTAGTACGTGTATAAAACAGTCTACCTAGTATGTGTATAAAACAGTCTACCTAGTACGGGTATAAAACAGTCTACCTAGTATGTGTATAAAACAATCTACCTAGTACGTGTGTAAAACAGTCTACCTAGTATGTGTATAAAACAATCTACCTAGTACGTGTATAAAACAGTCTACCTAGTATGTGTATAAAACAATCTACCTAGTACGTGTATAAAACAGTCTACCTAATATGTGTATAAAACAATCTACCTAGTACGTGTATAAAACAGTCTACGTAGTATGTGTATAAAACAGTCAACCTAGTATGTGTATAAATCAGTCTACCTAGTATGTGTATAATACAGTCTACCTAGTACGTGTATAAAACAGTCTACCTAATATATGTATAAAACAGTCTACCTAGTACGTGTATAAAACAGTCTACCTAGTACGTGTATTAAACAATCTACCTAGTACGTGTATAAAACAGTCTACCTAGTACGTGTATAAAACGATCTACCTAGTACGTGTATAAAACAGTCTACCTAGTACGTGTATAAAACAGTCTACCTAGTACGTGTATAAAACAATCTACCTTGTACGTGTATAAAACAGTCTACCTAGTACGTGTATAAAACAGTCTACCTAGTATGTGTATAAAACAATCTACCTAGTTCGTGTATAAAACAGTCTACCTAGTATGTGTTTAAAACAATGTACCTAGTACGTGTATAAAACAGTCTACGTAGTATGTGTATAAAACAGTCAACCTAGTATGTGAACAAAACAGTCAACCTAGAATGTGTATAAAAAAGTCTACCTAGTATGTGTATAAAACAGTCTACCTAGTATGTGTATAAAACAATCTGCCTAGTACGTGTATAAAACAGTCTACCTGATATGTGTATAAAACAATCTACCTAGTACGTGTATAAAACAGTCTACCTAGTATGTGTATAAAACAATCTACCTAGTACGTATATAAAACAGTCTACCTAGTATGTGTATAAAACAATCTACCTAGTACGTGTATAAAACAGTCTACCTAGTACGTGTATTAAACAATCTACCTAGTATGTGTATTAAACAGTCTACCTAGTACGTGTATAAAACAGTCTACCTAGTACGTGTATTAAACAATCTACCTAGTATGTGTATAAAACAGTCTACCTAGTATGTGTATAAAACAATCTACATAACGTAAAACAATCTACCTAGTACGTGTATAAAACAGTCTACCTAGTACGTGTATAAAACAATCTACCTAGTACGTGTATTAAACAATCTACCTAGTATGTGTATTAAACAGTCTACCTAATATGTGTATAAAACAGTCTACCTAGTACGTGTATTTAACAATCTACCTAGTACGTGTATAAAACAGTCTACCTAGTATGTGTATAAAACAATCTACCTAGTACCTGTATAAAACAGTCTACCTAGTATGTGTATAAAACAATCTACATAACGTAAAACAATCTACCTAGTACGCGTATAAAACAGTCTACCTAGTACGTGTATAAAACAATCTACCTAGTACGTGTATTAAACAATCTACCTAGTATGTGTATTAAACAATCTACCTAGTATGTGTATTAAACAGTCTTCCTAGTACGTGTATAAAACAGTTTACCTAATATGTGTATAAAACAGTCTACCTAGTACGTGTATAAAACAGTCTACCTAGTACGTGTATAAAACAGTCTACCTAGTACGTGTATAAAACAGTCTCTCTAGTACGTGTATAAAACAGTCTACCTAGTACGTGTATAAAACAGTCTACCTAGTACGTGTATAAAACAGTCTACCTAGTACGTGTATAAAACAATCTACCTAGTATGTGTATAAAACAGTCTACCTAGTATGTGTATAAAACAGTCAACCTAGTACGTGTATAAAACAGTCTACCTAGTATGTGTATAAAACAGTCAACCTAGTACGTGTATAAAACAGTCTACCTAGTATGTGTATAAAACAATCTACCTAGTACGTGTATAAAACAGTCTACCTAGTACGTGTATAAAACAGTCTACCTAGTATGTGTATAAAACAATCTACCTAGTACGTGTATAAAACAGTCTACCTAATATGTGTATAAAACAATCTACCTAGTACGTGTGTAAAACAGTCTACCTAGTATGTGTATAAAACAATTTACCTAGTACGTGTGTAAAACAGTCTACCTAGTATGTGTATAAAACAATCTATCTAGTACGTGTATAAAACAGTCTACCTAGTATGTGTATATAACAGTCTACCTAGTATGTGTATAAAACAATCTACCTAGTACGTGTATAAAACAGTCAACCTAGTATGTGTATAAAACAATCTACCTAGTTCGTGTATAAAACAGTCTACCTAATATGTATATAAAACAATCTACCTAGTACGTGTATAAAACAGTCTACGTAGTATGTGTATAAAACAGTCAACCTAGTATGTGTATAAAACAGGCTACCTAGTATGTGTATAAAACAGTCTACCTAGTACGTGTATAAAACAGTCTACCTAGTACGTGTATAAAACAGTCTACCTAGTATGTGTATAAAACAATCTACCTAGTACGTGTATAAAACAGTCTACCTAATATGTGTATAAAACAATCTACCTAGTACGTGTGTAAAACAGTCTACCTAGTATGTGTATAAAACAATTTACCTAGTACGTGTGTAAAACAGTCTACCTAGTATGTGTATAAAACAATCTATCTAGTACGTGTATAAAACAGTCTACCTAGTATGTGTATATAACAGTCTACCTAGTATGTGTATAAAACAATCTACCTAGTACGTGTATAAAACAGTCAACCTAGTATGTGTATAAAACAATCTACCTAGTACGTGTATAAAACAGTCTACCTAGTATGTGTATAAAACAATCTACCTAGTACGTATATAAAACAGTCTACCTAGTATGTGTATAAAACAATCTACCTAGTACGTGTATAAAACAGTCTACCTAGTACGTGTATTAAACAATCTACCTAGTATGTGTATTAAACAGTCTACCTAGTACGTGTATAAAACAGTCTACCTAGTACGTGTATTAAACAATCTACCTAGTATGTGTATAAAACAGTCTACCTAGTATGTGTATAAAACAATCTACATAACGTAAAACAATCTACCTAGTACGTGTATAAAACAGTCTACCTAGTACGTGTATAAAACAATCTACCTAGTACGTGTATTAAACAATCTACCTAGTATGTGTATTAAACAGTCTACCTAATATGTGTATAAAACAGTCTACCTAGTACGTGTATTTAACAATCTACCTAGTACGTGTATAAAACAGTCTACCTAGTATGTGTATAAAACAATCTACCTAGTACCTGTATAAAACAGTCTACCTAGTATGTGTATAAAACAATCTACATAACGTAAAACAATCTACCTAGTACGCGTATAAAACAGTCTACCTAGTACGTGTATAAAACAATCTACCTAGTACGTGTATTAAACAATCTACCTAGTATGTGTATTAAACAATCTACCTAGTATGTGTATTAAACAGTCTTCCTAGTACGTGTATAAAACAGTTTACCTAATATGTGTATAAAACAGTCTACCTAGTACGTGTATAAAACAGTCTACCTAGTACGTGTATAAAACAGTCTACCTAGTACGTGTATAAAACAGTCTCTCTAGTACGTGTATAAAACAGTCTACCTAGTACGTGTATAAAACAGTCTACCTAGTACGTGTATAAAACAGTCTACCTAGTACGTGTATAAAACAATCTACCTAGTATGTGTATCAAACAATCTACCTAGTATGTGTACAAAACAATCTACCTAGTACGTGTACAAAACAATCTACCTAGTATGTGTATCAAACAATCTACCTAGTATGTGTAAAACAATCTAACTAGTACGTGTACAAAACAATCTACCTATTATGTGTATAAAACAATCTACCTAGTATGTGTATAAAACAGTCTACCTAGTATGTGTATAAAACAGTCAACCTAGTACGTGTATAAAACAGTCTACCTAGTATGTGTATAAAACAGTCAACCTAGTACGTGTATAAAACAGTCTACCTAGTATGTGTATAAAACAATCTACCTAGTACGTGTATAAAACAGTCTACCTAGTATGTGTATAAAACAATCTACCTAGTACGTGTATAAAACAGTCTACCTAATATGTGTATAAAACAATCTACCTAGTACGTGTATAAAACAGTCTACGTAGTATGTGTATAAAACAGTCAACCTAGTATGTGTATAAATCAGTCTACCTAGTATGTGTATAATACAGTCTACCTAGTACGTGTATAAAACAGTCTACCTAATATATGTATAAAACAGTCTACCTAGTACGTGTATAAAACAGTCTACCTAGTACGTGTATTAAACAATCTACCTAGTACGTGTATAAAACAGTCTACCTAGTACGTGTATAAAACGATCTACCTAGTACGTGTATAAAACAGTCTACCTAGTACGTGTATAAAACAGTCTACCTAGTACGTGTATAAAACAATCTACCTTGTACGTGTATAAAACAGTCTACCTAGTACGTGTATAAAACAGTCTACCTAGTATGTGTATAAAACAATCTACCTAGTTCGTGTATAAAACAGTCTACCTAGTATGTGTTTAAAACAATGTACCTAGTACGTGTATAAAACAGTCTACGTAGTATGTGTATAAAACAGTCAACCTAGTATGTGAACAAAACAGTCAACCTAGAATGTGTATAAAACAGTCTACCTAGTATGTGTATAAAACAGTCTACCTAGTATGTGTATAAAACAATCTGCCTAGTACGTGTATAAAACAGTCTACCTGATATGTGTATAAAACAATCTACCTAGTACGTGTATAAAACAGTCTACCTAGTATGTGTATAAAACAATCTACCTAGTACGTATATAAAACAGTCTACCTAGTATGTGTATAAAACAATCTACCTAGTACGTGTATAAAACAGTCTACCTAGTACGTGTATTAAACAATCTACCTAGTATGTGTATTAAACAGTCTACCTAGTACGTGTATAAAACAGTCTACCTAGTACGTGTATTAAACAATCTACCTAGTATGTGTATAAAACAGTCTACCTAGTATGTGTATAAAACAATCTACATAACGTAAAACAATCTACCTAGTACGTGTATAAAACAGTCTACCTAGTACGTGTATAAAACAATCTACCTAGTACGTGTATTAAACAATCTACCTAGTATGTGTATTAAACAGTCTACCTAATATGTGTATAAAACAGTCTACCTAGTACGTGTATTTAACAATCTACCTAGTACGTGTATAAAACAGTCTACCTAGTATGTGTATAAAACAATCTACCTAGTACCTGTATAAAACAGTCTACCTAGTATGTGTATAAAACAATCTACATAACGTAAAACAATCTACCTAGTACGCGTATAAAACAGTCTACCTAGTACGTGTATAAAACAATCTACCTAGTACGTGTATTAAACAATCTACCTAGTATGTGTATTAAACAATCTACCTAGTATGTGTATTAAACAGTCTTCCTAGTACGTGTATAAAACAGTTTACCTAATATGTGTATAAAACAGTCTACCTAGTACGTGTATAAAACAGTCTACCTAGTACGTGTATAAAACAGTCTACCTAGTACGTGTATAAAACAGTCTCTCTAGTACGTGTATAAAACAGTCTACCTAGTACGTGTATAAAACAGTCTACCTAGTACGTGTATAAAACAGTCTACCTAGTACGTGTATAAAACAATCTACCTAGTATGTGTATAAAACAGTCTACCTAGTATGTGTATAAAACAGTCAACCTAGTACGTGTATAAAACAGTCTACCTAGTATGTGTATAAAACAGTCAACCTAGTACGTGTATAAAACAGTCTACCTAGTATGTGTATAAAACAATCTACCTAGTACGTGTATAAAACAGTCTACCTAGTACGTGTATAAAACAGTCTACCTAGTATGTGTATAAAACAATCTACCTAGTACGTGTATAAAACAGTCTACCTAATATGTGTATAAAACAATCTACCTAGTACGTGTGTAAAACAGTCTACCTAGTATGTGTATAAAACAATTTACCTAGTACGTGTGTAAAACAGTCTACCTAGTATGTGTATAAAACAATCTATCTAGTACGTGTATAAAACAGTCTACCTAGTATGTGTATATAACAGTCTACCTAGTATGTGTATAAAACAATCTACCTAGTACGTGTATAAAACAGTCAACCTAGTATGTGTATAAAACAATCTACCTAGTTCGTGTATAAAACAGTCTACCTAATATGTATATAAAACAATCTACCTAGTACGTGTATAAAACAGTCTACGTAGTATGTGTATAAAACAGTCAACCTAGTATGTGTATAAAACAGGCTACCTAGTATGTGTATAAAACAGTCTACCTAGTACGTGTATAAAACAGTCTACCTAGTACGTGTATAAAACAGTCTACCTAGTATGTGTATAAAACAATCTACCTAGTACGTGTATAAAACAGTCTACCTAATATGTGTATAAAACAATCTACCTAGTACGTGTGTAAAACAGTCTACCTAGTATGTGTATAAAACAATTTACCTAGTACGTGTGTAAAACAGTCTACCTAGTATGTGTATAAAACAATCTATCTAGTACGTGTATAAAACAGTCTACCTAGTATGTGTATATAACAGTCTACCTAGTATGTGTATAAAACAATCTACCTAGTACGTGTATAAAACAGTCAACCTAGTATGTGTATAAAACAATCTACCTAGTACGTGTATAAAACAGTCTACCTAGTATGTGTATAAAACAATCTACCTAGTACGTATATAAAACAGTCTACCTAGTATGTGTATAAAACAATCTACCTAGTACGTGTATAAAACAGTCTACCTAGTACGTGTATTAAACAATCTACCTAGTATGTGTATTAAACAGTCTACCTAGTACGTGTATAAAACAGTCTACCTAGTACGTGTATTAAACAATCTACCTAGTATGTGTATAAAACAGTCTACCTAGTATGTGTATAAAACAATCTACATAACGTAAAACAATCTACCTAGTACGTGTATAAAACAGTCTACCTAGTACGTGTATAAAACAATCTACCTAGTACGTGTATTAAACAATCTACCTAGTATGTGTATTAAACAGTCTACCTAATATGTGTATAAAACAGTCTACCTAGTACGTGTATTTAACAATCTACCTAGTACGTGTATAAAACAGTCTACCTAGTATGTGTATAAAACAATCTACCTAGTACCTGTATAAAACAGTCTACCTAGTATGTGTATAAAACAATCTACATAACGTAAAACAATCTACCTAGTACGCGTATAAAACAGTCTACCTAGTACGTGTATAAAACAATCTACCTAGTACGTGTATTAAACAATCTACCTAGTATGTGTATTAAACAATCTACCTAGTATGTGTATTAAACAGTCTTCCTAGTACGTGTATAAAACAGTTTACCTAATATGTGTATAAAACAGTCTACCTAGTACGTGTATAAAACAGTCTACCTAGTACGTGTATAAAACAGTCTACCTAGTACGTGTATAAAACAGTCTCTCTAGTACGTGTATAAAACAGTCTACCTAGTACGTGTATAAAACAGTCTACCTAGTACGTGTATAAAACAGTCTACCTAGTACGTGTATAAAACAATCTACCTAGTATGTGTATCAAACAATCTACCTAGTATGTGTACAAAACAATCTACCTAGTACGTGTACAAAACAATCTACCTAGTATGTGTATCAAACAATCTACCTAGTATGTGTAAAACAATCTAACTAGTACGTGTACAAAACAATCTACCTATTATGTGTATAAAACAATCTACCTAGTATGTGTATAAAACAGTCTACCTAGTATGTGTATAAAACAGTCAACCTAGTACGTGTATAAAACAGTCTACCTAGTATGTGTATAAAACAGTCAACCTAGTACGTGTATAAAACAGTCTACCTAGTATGTGTATAAAACAATCTACCTAGTACGTGTATAAAACAGTCTACCTAGTACGTGTATAAAACAGTCTACCTAGTATGTGTATAAAACAATCTACCTAGTACGTGTATAAAACAGTCTACCTAATATGTGTATAAAACAATCTACCTAGTACGTGTATAAAACAGTCTACCTAGTATGTGTATAAAACAATCTACCTAGTACGTATATAAAACAGTCTACCTAGTATGTGTATAAAACAATCCACCTAGTACGTGTATAAAACAGTCTACCTAGTATGTGTATAAAACAATCTACCTAGTACGTGTATAAAACAGTCTACCTAGTATGTGTATAAAACAATCTACATAACTTAAAACAATCTACCTAGTACGTGTATAAAACAGTCTACCTAGTACGTGTATAAAACAATCTACCTAGTACGTGTATTAAACAAATTACCTAGTATGTGTATTAAACAGTCTACCTAGTACGTGTATAAAACAGTCTACCTAATATGTGTATAAAACAGTCTACCTAGTACGTGTATAAAACAATCTACCTAGTACGGGTATAAAACAGTCTACCTAGTACGTGTATAAAACAGTCTACCTAATAAGTGTATAAAACAGTCTACCTAGTACGTGTATAAAACAATCTACCTAGTACGGGTATAAAACAATCTACCTAGTACGTGTGTAAAACAGTCTACCTAGTATGTGTATAAAACAATCTACCTAGTATGTGTATAAAACAGTCTACCTAGTACGTGTGTAAAACAGTCTACCTAGTATGTGTATAAAACAATTTACCTAGTACGTGTGTAAAACAGTCTACCTAGTATGTGTATAAAACAATCTATCTAGTACGTGTATAAAACAGTCTACCTAGTATGTGTATATAACAGTCTACCTAGTATGTGTATAAAACAATCTACCTAGTACGTGTATAAAACAGTCAACCTAGTATGTGTATAAAACAATCTACCTAGTTCGTGTATAAAACAGTCTACCTAATATGTATATAAAACAATCTACCTAGTACGTGTATAAAACAGTCTACGTAGTATGTGTATAAAACAGTCAACCTAGTATGTGTATAAAACAGGCTACCTAGTATGTGTATAAAACAATCTACCTAGTACGTGTATAAAACAGTCTACCTAGTACGTGTATTAAACAATCTACCTAGTATGTGTATTAAACAGTCTACCTAGTACGTGTATAAAACAGTCTACCTAGTACGTGTATTAAACAATCTACCTAGTATGTGTATAAAACAGTCTACCTAGTATGTGTATAAAACAATCTACATAACGTAAAACAATCTACCTAGTACGTGTATAAAACAGTCTACCTAGTACGTGTATAAAACAATCTACCTAGTACGTGTATTAAACAATCTACCTAGTATGTGTATTAAACAGTCTACCTAATATGTGTATAAAACAGTCTACCTAGTACGTGTATTTAACAATCTACCTAGTACGTGTATAAAACAGTCTACCTAGTATGTGTATAAAACAATCTACCTAGTACCTGTATAAAACAGTCTACCTAGTATGTGTATAAAACAATCTACATAACGTAAAACAATCTACCTAGTACGCGTATAAAACAGTCTACCTAGTACGTGTATAAAACAATCTACCTAGTACGTGTATTAAACAATCTACCTAGTATGTGTATTAAACAATCTACCTAGTATGTGTATTAAACAGTCTTCCTAGTACGTGTATAAAACAGTTTACCTAATATGTGTATAAAACAGTCTACCTAGTACGTGTATAAAACAGTCTACCTAGTACGTGTATAAAACAGTCTACCTAGTACGTGTATAAAACAGTCTCTCTAGTACGTGTATAAAACAGTCTACCTAGTACGTGTATAAAACAGTCTACCTAGTACGTGTATAAAACAGTCTACCTAGTACGTGTATAAAACAATCTACCTAGTATGTGTATAAAACAGTCTACCTAGTATGTGTATAAAACAGTCAACCTAGTACGTGTATAAAACAGTCTACCTAGTATGTGTATAAAACAGTCAACCTAGTACGTGTATAAAACAGTCTACCTAGTATGTGTATAAAACAATCTACCTAGTACGTGTATAAAACAGTCTACCTAGTACGTGTATAAAACAGTCTACCTAGTATGTGTATAAAACAATCTACCTAGTACGTGTATAAAACAGTCTACCTAATATGTGTATAAAACAATCTACCTAGTACGTGTGTAAAACAGTCTACCTAGTATGTGTATAAAACAATTTACCTAGTACGTGTGTAAAACAGTCTACCTAGTATGTGTATAAAACAATCTATCTAGTACGTGTATAAAACAGTCTACCTAGTATGTGTATATAACAGTCTACCTAGTATGTGTATAAAACAATCTACCTAGTACGTGTATAAAACAGTCAACCTAGTATGTGTATAAAACAATCTACCTAGTTCGTGTATAAAACAGTCTACCTAATATGTATATAAAACAATCTACCTAGTACGTGTATAAAACAGTCTACGTAGTATGTGTATAAAACAGTCAACCTAGTATGTGTATAAAACAGGCTACCTAGTATGTGTATAAAACAGTCTACCTAGTACGTGTATAAAACAGTCTACCTAGTACGTGTATAAAACAGTCTACCTAGTATGTGTATAAAACAATCTACCTAGTACGTGTATAAAACAGTCTACCTAATATGTGTATAAAACAATCTACCTAGTACGTGTGTAAAACAGTCTACCTAGTATGTGTATAAAACAATTTACCTAGTACGTGTGTAAAACAGTCTACCTAGTATGTGTATAAAACAATCTATCTAGTACGTGTATAAAACAGTCTACCTAGTATGTGTATATAACAGTCTACCTAGTATGTGTATAAAACAATCTACCTAGTACGTGTATAAAACAGTCAACCTAGTATGTGTATAAAACAATCTACCTAGTACGTGTATAAAACAGTCTACCTAGTATGTGTATAAAACAATCTACCTAGTACGTATATAAAACAGTCTACCTAGTATGTGTATAAAACAATCTACCTAGTACGTGTATAAAACAGTCTACCTAGTACGTGTATTAAACAATCTACCTAGTATGTGTATTAAACAGTCTACCTAGTACGTGTATAAAACAGTCTACCTAGTTCGTGTATTAAACAATCTACCTAGTATGTGTATAAAACAGTCTACCTAGTATGTGTATAAAACAATCTACATAACGTAAAACAATCTACCTAGTACGTGTATAAAACAGTCTACCTAGTACGTGTATAAAACAATCTACCTAGTACGTGTATTAAACAATCTACCTAGTATGTGTATTAAACAGTCTACCTAATATGTGTATAAAACAGTCTACCTAGTACGTGTATTTAACAATCTACCTAGTACGTGTATAAAACAGTCTACCTAGTATGTGTATAAAACAATCTACCTAGTACCTGTATAAAACAGTCTACCTAGTATGTGTATAAAACAATCTACATAACGTAAAACAATCTACCTAGTACGCGTATAAAACAGTCTACCTAGTACGTGTATAAAACAATCTACCTAGTACGTGTATTAAACAATCTACCTAGTATGTGTATTAAACAATCTACCTAGTATGTGTATTAAACAGTCTTCCTAGTACGTGTATAAAACAGTTTACCTAATATGTGTATAAAACAGTCTACCTAGTACGTGTATAAAACAGTCTACCTAGTACGTGTATAAAACAGTCTACCTAGTACGTGTATAAAACAGTCTCTCTAGTACGTGTATAAAACAGTCTACCTAGTACGTGTATAAAACAGTCTACCTAGTACGTGTATAAAACAGTCTACCTAGTACGTGTATAAAACAATCTACCTAGTATGTGTATCAAACAATCTACCTAGTATGTGTACAAAACAATCTACCTAGTACGTGTACAAAACAATCTACCTAGTATGTGTATCAAACAATCTACCTAGTATGTGTAAAACAATCTAACTAGTACGTGTACAAAACAATCTACCTATTATGTGTATAAAACAATCTACCTAGTATGTGTATAAAACAGTCTACCTAGTATGTGTATAAAACAGTCAACCTAGTACGTGTATAAAACAGTCTACCTAGTATGTGTATAAAACAGTCAACCTAGTACGTGTATAAAACAGTCTACCTAGTATGTGTATAAAACAATCTACCTAGTACGTGTATAAAACAGTCTACCTAGTACGTGTATAAAACAGTCTACCTAGTATGTGTATAAAACAATCTACCTAGTACGTGTATAAAACAGTCTACCTAATATGTGTATAAAACAATCTACCTAGTACGTGTATAAAACAGTCTACCTAGTATGTGTATAAAACAATCTACCTAGTACGTATATAAAACAGTCTACCTAGTATGTGTATAAAACAATCCACCTAGTACGTGTATAAAACAGTCTACCTAGTATGTGTATAAAACAATCTACCTAGTACGTGTATAAAACAGTCTACCTAGTATGTGTATAAAACAATCTACATAACTTAAAACAATCTACCTAGTACGTGTATAAAACAGTCTACCTAGTACGTGTATAAAACAATCTACCTAGTACGTGTATTAAACAATCTACCTAGTATGTGTATTAAACAGTCTACCTAGTACGTGTATAAAACAGTCTACCTAATATGTGTATAAAACAGTCTACCTAGTACGTGTATAAAACAATCTACCTAGTACGGGTATAAAACAGTCTACCTAGTACGTGTATAAAACAGTCTACCTAATATGTGTATAAAACAGTCTACCTAGTACGTGTATAAAACAATCTACCTAGTACGGGTATAAAACAATCTACCTAGTACGTGTGTAAAACAGTCTACCTAGTATGTGTATAAAACAATCTACCTAGTATGTGTATAAAACAGTCTACCTAGTACGTGTGTAAAACAGTCTACCTAGTATGTGTATAAAACAATTTACCTAGTACGTGTGTAAAACAGTCTACCTAGTATGTGTATAAAACAATCTATCTAGTACGTGTATAAAACAGTCTACCTAGTATGTGTATATAACAGTCTACCTAGTATGTGTATAAAACAATCTACCTAGTACGTGTATAAAACAGTCAACCTAGTATGTGTATAAAACAATCTACCTAGTTCGTGTATAAAACAGTCTACCTAATATGTATATAAAACAATCTACCTAGTACGTGTATAAAACAGTCTACGTAGTATGTGTATAAAACAGTCAACCTAGTATGTGTATAAAACAGGCTACCTAGTATGTGTATAAAACAGTCTACCTAGTACGTGTATAAAACAGTCTTCCTAATATATGTATAAAACAGTCTACCTAGTACGTGTATAAAACAGTCTACCTAGTACGTGTATAAAACAGTCTACCTAGTATGTGTATAAAACAGTCTACTTAGTATGTGTATAAAACAATCTACCTAGTACGTGTATAAAACAGTACCTTGTATGTGTATAAAACAGTCTACCTAGTATGTGTATAAATCAATCTACCTAGTACGTGTATAAAACAGTCTACCTAGTATGTGTATAAAACAATCTACCTAGTACGTGTGTGTATAAAACAGTCTACCTAGTATGTGTATAAAACAATCTACCTAGTACGGGTATAAAACAGTCTACCTAGTATAGTATAAAACAATCTACCTAGTACGTGTGTAAAACAATTTACCTAGTACGTGTGTAAAACAGTCTACCTAGTATGTGTATAAAACAATTTACCTAGTACGTGTATAAAACAATTTACCTAGTACGTGTGTAAAACAGTCTACCTAGTATGTGTATAAAAAAATCTATGTAGTACGTGTATAAAACAGTCTACCTAGTATGTGTATAAAACAGTCTACCTAGTACGGGTATAAAACAGTCTACCTAGTATGTGTATAAAACAATCTACCTAGTACGTGTGTAAAACAGTCTACCTATACTCTATTTTTTTTAGCTTTAGAAATAAGGTAAACAAACCGTCAGAGGTTGTCAACCACAGGTACCAAATCAAGAAGATCGCCAAGTTTTTCCGCTAGAGGCGCCACTTTCGAATGTAAAATAGCATAGCCTATTAATAATGAGTTATTTTTGGCTCAGCGCTACTAATTTTAGTGTATGAAACAGACATTCTGTCATACATTTTTGGTAGGTACTTAAGGTTAGAAAAAAATGTTCAAGTGCATTTTGGGCCAAGCGCATTTCCATAGTCTTTGACTTCAAAAGTACTTATCTCGGTACATCATTATTCCATGACGTAGTGGCTAGTCCACTCGCTTTACACCAGGAGTCTTGGATTCGAATCCAAGCGGGATCAACTTTATAAGATTCGGTTTGGTTGGTGATAGGGCATTTTCTAAGCCCGTCTGGCTAGCTACCACCATGTTATCTAAGTCATCAGTGTTTATAGCATTGTTGCCCACTTCCATCTTCGGCATCATCGTCGCTTACCATCAGGTGAGGTGACGTCAAGGGCTTACCAATTGTGAACTATAAAAAAACGAAAATTGAATATTTGATTGTGCCAAATTTCATGCAATCCTGTTGGAACTTTATGAGTGTTTGACTGTTTGTGAAAGACGGATGAATGGAAATGGAAACAAACAATCTTATATGGGTTCCTCGTTGGGACTATGGAACCTTAGAGAAGAACCTTACGTGACAGGCAGCGTGATTTATTGATCACTTGACTTTTTAATTTGAGTGACAAATAAAACATGTATAATATATATAAGCCATGTTTACTAGCTGTTTCGGAGATTCATTACAAGTCGTCTCGCATACAGGTTTGACGAATTCCAACCTCCCGAACAAGCTGATTCTGAAAGGGCTTTAGTATAATAGACCACATACATACGCTGCGGCAGATTATACAGAAGACCGAAGAGTATAATTAGCTACTATGCTTGGCGCTCGTGGACTATGAAAAAGCCTTCGATTCGGTCGAAACTTGGGCTATGTTACAGTCTCTCCAGCTGTGCCAAATTGACTATCGATCAATATATTGAGGTACTGAAGTGTTTGTATGAAAACGCCACCATGTCGGTTCACCCCACGGATCAAAACTCGGAACCTATCCGGCTGCAGCGAGGAGTGAGACAGGGAGACGTTATATCTCCGAAACTGTTCATCGCCGCCCTGTTTTTAAGCTTTTGGACTGGGGTGGACTCGGCATCAATATCAACGGCGAGTACACCACCCACCTTTGCTTCGCTGACGATGTCGTAATCATGGCTGAGACTATGGACGACTAAGGCACAATGCTTGATGGTCTTAGTAGAGCCTCTCAACAAGTAGGTCTTAGAATGAACATGGACCACACGAAAATTACGTCAAACGTCTTTGTCATACCTACTCCTCTGAAGGTTGAGGCTCTACACTCGAAGTTGTTACCGAATATGTGTACCTGGTACAAACAGTCCAGTTAGGTAGGTCCAACTTCGAGAAAGAGATCAATCGTCGAATCCAACTCGGCTGGGCAGCGTTCCGTCAGATATCGCAGTGTATTAAGACCAAGGTTTTCGACCAGCTTGTGTTGCCAGTGATGACATAGGTTACTGTGGGCCTCATAACAAGGCTCAAGGTCATCCAAAGGGTAATGGAGCGTGCTATGCTCGGAGTTTCTCTGCGTGATCGAATCAGAAACGAGAACCAAAGTAACCGACATAGCTCTCAGAATTACTAAACTTAAGCGGGAGTGGGGGGGGGGCACATAGCTCGTAGAACAGATGGCCGTTGGGGTAGTAAAGTTCTCGAGTGGTGACGGCGCACCGAATAACGCAGCGTGTATGTAAGTCTCCCACTCGGTGGACTGATGACCTGGTGAAGGTCGCAGGAAGCCGCTGGATGCGGGCAGCGCAGAACCTCTCGTCGTGAAAATCCTTGGGGGAGGCCTTTGTCCAGCAGTGGACGTCCTTCGGCTGATATGATGATGATTTACAACATCAATGTCATCATCTGAGTCGGACTCAGACTGTGATTCCGATCAGGATCACCGAAATGGATAATAAAACGTTCTACCACATTATCTATGGCCCTGTCAAGACTGAGCATTTTCTGCTCCTCTTTTATAACATGGGCAATACATTTCTTCCAATTATCAGAAGTAATTCTAGAAAAGAGCACGGGAAGTAACATTATAATTTCATTCATTTTAAATGTTTTATTTTCTTTCGCAATAAATCCTTTTACAATGGGGTTGAGTTCATAGTGGCAAATAGTGGTATGGTGGTAATCGCACCACTGTGAACCCCATCTCTTTTGCAAGCTCGTCAACTGCATAGGCTTGGTGTAAGTGTCTTACATCTTTAACTTTTAATAAAAGTTGGGCCCGCACTTCACTATCCTGGAAATGGATGTTGTTGAATCTCTGACTTCGTTTTTGAAGTAGGAACTTGGCTAACGCGTCGGGAGTGATAAGGTGCATTGTCCATCACAATAATGGCGCCTGTTTCAATTTTGCCGTAGAGCCCTCTAAACCAATAATCAAAGTTGAAAGCATTTCAGAGTGATAGTCTCCGTCAGGTTTTTTACCTTAAAACCCTGAAAATAAAAATAGAAGAATTTACAATAAAAAAAATGTGTCCAATAAAGTGCGTTTTTAGGGCTCCGTACCCACAGAGTGAAAACGGTACCCTATCACTGAGTACTCCACTGTCCGTCTGTCTGTCTGTCACCAGGCTGTATCTCATGAACCGTGATATCTAGATAGTAAGTTAAATAAAAAGTCAAATACTTTTATTGTCAAAATATTCAAAGAACTGTTTGTTTCTTTTCAAAACTTTGGACCTAATAGTTTTTGTTGAGTAAATAATTAGAAATTTCAGTTCTTTGCAGATAATTGATAAAAAGTGAACCATTTCACGTGCTTACCGATGTGCAAAATTATTAATCTTTTCCCTTTGCCGGTAGGATTTTTAAACCCCGTAGGCAATCTGGCCCTGTAGGCTTCTTGTTTGTTTTTTATGTCTGTATCTTGACAAACTGATGACTTTTTGTGACCTGAAATAATAACAAATGTTATCAAAATATTTACCTGCAGCTTCTAAGTTCATAGTTAATGAGTAAGCTTTATCACTTGTACTTGTACACCTGCTGATACAGTTATTATAATAAGCAAATGCTGAAATAGGACCAACCCCTGTGTAACACAGTGCACAACTGTCATCTTGTTGCTTTTTCAATAACTTTTTACTATATACCTAACCTATTTTAATTTTTGAGTTTTTAATGTGTAAGGAATATTTTTTTTATTCTGTTCTTTTCAAATAAAACAACTTATGCACGTATGTTTACAAATGTTTGATCATAAATATTTAATTTGTATTTATATAAAATAAATGCACTGGTACATACATACCTTTACTCACCCAAGTTTCATCCAAGTAATATATTTTCTTTTACTCTCTCCCGTACTGCCCTACTTCGGTTAAATATCTGATTCTCCATACAAAAATTTCATCACTGTCTCTTTCATCGGTTCACTTTAGCGACTACGCTTTGCATATTTGAATTTGAGTTTTTTTTGCGAGAATTTTGTGTAGAATACTTCCTGATATTTTGGGTAGGGAGTTATAATTGTTGACTTTGCTTTTGTCTCTTCTTTTTTGGAGAAACAAGAAGGTTTGGTGGAGAACGCTCTTTCTTCCGTTTCACTCTACTTGAACCTGGTTCGTCCATTTTCTACGGGATGAGAAAAAAACACGGGGTGTTTGTTTGTGATGTTATCGACACCAATTGACGGGGTAAGTCCAAATAACTACGCCAAATTAAAGTCGAGATAGCAATAGCTAAGGTCAACGTAAAAGAAAACAGAAACAGTCCAAAAACAAAGTTAAATCACAAAAATCACCGAATACAAAGGAGCTCACAGTAAAGTTCCAAGATGGCGATTGGCAACTGTGACCCTGCGCAGCAGTGCGCGTGCGACGCCATTACTATTACAAAGATAATCAGTGTTGCCAATAATTAGGGTAAAGGGTAAATGGTATCGCACTCTGCTGTACTCTATTGTAAATATGAAAAAGCAATATTTTTACCAAATCAAGTCATATATAATTTAAAGACTTTTATAAATTTCTATTAAAAAAAAATCGGTTGTCTGTAAAGTCGGTTTACTGACGATAGTTGAACGTGACAACGTCATAAGAAAATACTGATGGAATGGTTTCATAATATCGAAAGAATCATTACCTTTATCGCCGCAATTATCATTGCTATAAACAATTGACACCACATTCACTTTTCACTGCACTTCATACTTGACGAGAACATGTAAATGTATTGTATAGCAGCTGTCCACGCGGACGCATCGCTCACTCAAGTAGGAGAGAGACAGATGTCGAACGCTGCCGAACGCGGAGGCCAATTGTGCCTCTTTGTCGCTCGTTGCACGCTCTCGCTTGCACTTCAAGCCTTAAACGGAACGCCTCACGGAACGCCTCAGAGCGAGGTAACGACGCATTTTTTCGTGCGTGCAGCCGGCTCCATCGAATTATAAGACGTTATCACGTCAAAAGTTTCGAATTCTTTGGCTACATCGGCATTCGAACTAATTTTACCTTGATCTGTTTGCAAAACATATTCTTTGTCGCGAGGTTTGACTTTACCTGTTTGTTTGCTAATGATATTCCAAACAGTTTTTATTTTATTATCTGAAAATTTTATTTTTCTAGCCAGATAATTAGATTTTGCTACGTGGCAAACCTGCTTAAAAATTTTTGAATATTGTTTCACATAATTTGTAAAGTTCTCATCAAAAGTGTAAGTTTTTTTGTCATAAAGGTCAAACAAAGTTTGGCGACTTTTGTATATACCTATAGTAGCCCATTCACAGAATTTAAATTTGATGTTACTGATTGTGGATTTAGACTTAAATATACTTTGGAATTCCCTATCCAGTACTGTAAAAAATCATTGTAAAAACTGTTGTCTTGCACTTCATTATCAAAATCTGGTATGGGCAGTTTTTCATCTAGCACTGTTTTAAACTTTTCTATTCGACTAGCAGTGACCGGTCTCGTTTGATTTTTTTTGTGTTCTGCAGAAATACTTACGGGAAAGCTAGCCATTACTCCGCTATGATCTGACCTCAAACAATTAAAAACCTTTTTATTTAAATAACAGCAATTACAAAATATGTTATCTATACATGTGGCAGAGGTCTTTGTTATTCTTGTGGGTTCCAGAAATACATAATTTAAATCAAATGACTTGAAGAGACAAGTAATTCGAGTCGTCAAGGACTTTTTTCGAACAAATCAACATTGAAATCGCCGCATACTATCACGGATTTACGGCTTTTACTAACGATATTTAATACGTCCTCCATTGCCGATTCGAAGCTAACAAAGTTATCGTCATATGGGGGCCTATACACGCAAATAATGATGTGGTTCTCCAACTCCACACAAGATAATTCCACAGTTTTTTCAATCGAAAGGCCAACAACGTCCTTCCGTTCTTTAAACTTTAGAGAATTTTTTGGTAAATATAACTGAACCTCCACATTGTAAGGACTTTCGATTGAATGCACTGGCTGTACAATAATTTTCAAAACTAAAAAGCATTTCATGGTCTTTGAGCCAGTGTTCTGTTACACAAAAAATATCTACACAATACTTTTCCAGAAAAAGTTCTATTTCTAAATCTTTGCCTAGGAAGCCTTGAATATTTTGGTGAACTAGTTTTAAAAAACTTGGCTCCTTCGTTGTCTTTAAACCTAGTTTAAATCTGAATGTTGAACACTGCCGCCAACGCCGGCATCGCAGGGTATACTATCAAGTATATTTATAGCCTGTGCTATACCTGCGGTATACCATCAGGTGAGATGATACTAAGGGCTTATCAATTGTGAAAAAAATATGCAAGAACTCGGTAACCTTGAGCTGATGCTGCAGCATCTCCTGCAATCTGCAGGATACCTAACTCCTCACTATGATACAGCAGAGGTGTCTGTCGTGTTTAGTCTCATTGGAGTGGTATCAATGAATAGGTAACACAAATACCTACACAATTAAAATTCAAAATGTTCATTCAAAATAGATGCAAATTACACTCTTTCCGATACCCATAAAAAAGTAATTATAAAATGTCATTTGTGAAAAATAAAAAATAGACAATCATCAGTTAATAACGTCAAAATGCATTGATATAAAACAAATTATGTCATTAAACATGAAAATCGAGACGTGATGACACGAGAAGTTATGCATTAAAATAATTTGATGTAATTAGTTGTTAACTCCTCGATTGTGGTAACGGTACACGGAACGCCTCAGAGCGAGGAAACGACGCAACGGAACGCCTCAGAGCGAGGTAACGACGCATGAGTCATGTTTTTTCGTGCGTGCAGCCAGCTCTATCGAATTATAAGACGTTGTCACGTCAAAAGAGTAAACGATAAAAAACCTAAAGAAGCAGAGTAATAATACATTAGACTTTCTATATGAAAAAAAAAATGTTGACTTTTTTTGCTCTAGGATTTTGGCATTAAGACCACATCTATGACACTGAATACTATAAACCCGTAATGGTACGTACCATGAACTTTTATATAGGTACTTGCATATGTGCGTAAATTCACGGTAGGTTCGTATGGTAGGTATAATTGTAGCTACAATAATTATAGCTTGTAGCTACGCCATCTTGGAACTTTACTGTGTGCTCCTTTGTATTGGGTTGTATTTGTTTATAGTTTGTAGCTAAATTAATTTCAAAAAGTTGACAGGTCGCCAAATGAGTTGAATTTGGCGCTATAAGACCTTTGCGGCTGATGAACCTACCATGAATTAACGCACAAATGCAAGTATATAAAAGTATATGATATGTACCATTGTGGGTTTATAGTATGCAGTGTCATAGATGTGACCTTGATGCCAAAGTGCTAAAGAGCAAAAAAAAGTCAACATTATTTTTCATATAGCAAGCCTAATGTTTTATTCCTCTGCTTCTTTAGGTTTTTTATCGTGTACTCTTTTTTATTGAACGTTTAAAAAGTCTTTAAATTTAAATATGACGTGATTTAAGTTAAAAGTATTACTCTTTCATATTTACAATAGAGTACAGCAGAGTACGACACCCTTTGAAAATAAAATTGTACAGAGATACGGGAAGGAAATCATTTTAGAAATTTATTTGCAAAAAGTGTACCTCATTAAGTACCTTTTTTTTCTTCTGTCTAATGCTGAAAAAAATGGAGTATAGTATGTGTATAAAACAATCTACCTAGTACGTGTATAAAACAGTCTACCTAGTATGTGTATAAAACAATCTACCTAGTACGTGTATAAAACAGTCTACCTAATATGTGTATAAAACAATCTACCTAGTACGTGTATAAAACAGTCTACGTAGTATGTGTATAAAACAGTCAACCTAGTATGTGTATAAATCAGTCTACCTAGTATGTGTATAATACAGTCTACCTAGTACGTGTATAAAACAGTCTACCTAATATATGTATAAAACAGTCTACCTAGTACGTGTATAAAACAGTCTACCTAGTACGTGTATTAAACAATCTACCTAGTACGTGTATAAAACAGTCTACCTAGTACGTGTATAAAACAATCTACCTAGTACGTGTATAAAACAGTCTACCAAGTACGTGTATAAAACAGTCTACCTAGTACGTGTATAAAACAATCTACCTTGTACGTGTATAAAACAGTCTACCTAGTACGTGTATAAAACAGTCTACCTAGTATGTGTATAAAACAATCTACCTAGTTCGTGTATAAAACAGTCTACCTAGTATGTGTTTAAAACAATTTACCTAGTACGTGTATAAAACAGTCTACGTAGTATGTGTATAAAACAGTCAACCTAGTATGTGTACAAAACAGTCAACCTAGAATGTGTATAAAACAGTCTACCTAGTATGTGTATAAAACAGTCTACCTAGTATGTGTATAAAACAATCTGCCTAGTACGTGTATAAAACAGTCTACCTGATATGTGTATAAAACAATCTACCTAGTACGTGTATAAAACAGTCTACCTAGTATGTGTATAAAACAATCTACCTAGTACGTATATAAAACAGTCTACCTAGTATGTGTATAAAACAATCTACCTAGTACGTGTATAAAACAGTCTACCTAGTACGTGTATTAAACAATCTACCTAGTATGTGTATTAAACAGTCTACCTAGTACGTGTATAAAACAGTCTACCTAGTACGTGTATTAAACAATCTACCTAGTATGTGTATAAAACAGTCTACCTAGTATGTGTATAAAACAATCTACATAACGTAAAACAATCTACCTAGTACGTGTATAAAACAGTCTACCTAGTACGTGTATAAAACAATCTACCTAGTACGTGTATTAAACAATCTACCTAGTATGTGTATTAAACAGTCTACCTAATATGTGTATAAAACAGTCTACCTAGTACGTGTATTTAACAATCTACCTAGTACGTGTATAAAACAGTCTACCTAGTATGTGTATAAAACAATCTACCTAGTACCTGTATAAAACAGTCTACCTAGTATGTGTATAAAACAATCTACATAACGTAAAACAATCTACCTAGTACGCGTATAAAACAGTCTACCTAGTACGTGTATAAAACAATCTACCTAGTACGTGTATTAAACAATCTACCTAGTATGTGTATTAAACAATCTACCTAGTATGTGTATTAAACAGTCTTCCTAGTACGTGTATAAAACAGTCTACCTAATATGTGTATAAAACAGTCTACCTAGTACGTGTATAAAACAGTTTACCTAATATGTGTATAAAACAGTCTACCTAGTACGTGTATAAAACAGTCTACCTAGTACGTGTATAAAACAGTCTACCTAGTACGTGTATAAAACAGTCTCTCTAGTACGTGTATAAAACAGTCTACCTAGTACGTGTATAAAACAGTCTACCTAGTACGTGTATAAAACAGTCTACCTAGTACGTGTATAAAACAGTCTACCTAGTACGTGTATAAAACAGTCTACCTAGTACGTGTATAAAACAGTCTACCTAGTACGTGTATAAAACAGTCTACCTAGTAAGTGTATAAAACAGTCTACCTAGTACGTGTATAAAACAGTCTACCTAATATATGTATAAAACAGTCTACCTAGTACGTGTATAAAACAGTCTACCTAGTACGTGTATTAAACAATCTACCTAGTACGTGTATAAAACAGTCTACCTAGTACGTGTATAAAACAGTCTACCTAGTACATGTTTAAAAGAGTCTACCTAGTACGTGTATAAAACAGTCTACCTAATACGTGTATAAAACAGTCTACCTAGTACGTGTATAAAACAGTCTACCTAGTACGTGTATAAAACAGTCTACCTAGTACGTGTATAAAACAGTCTACCTAGTACGTGTATAAACTGTGTGACGCTGAACGATATAGATATACGAGTACATGTAAAAGTTATTTACGTCACTGGTTCGTGGATCGCTTCTAGCTACCTCAATGGGATCATAGCGTTCTGAGTACTTAAATGCCTGGCTGCCTGGCTGCCTGGTTACCTGGCTGGCTGGCTGCCTGGTTAGTAATTAATAATATAGAAATAACTCTAATCTCAATAAAAAAAACATCGCACACACGTCACACGAGTCTCACGCACCAGAAAATCACAAAGATACTTAGAGATGTCGACAGCGACAAGATATCGACCGATACCGGTCGAACGGAAGCATTAGACAGCGGTCGGCGGTGGTCGATAGAAAAGACATCGACAGACGAACATCACATGTCATTAAATTAGATGGAGCCGCGATCGGGACCGCAGCGCGGGAGATAGTGCGCCGCTGGAAATTGACTCGTCTCGTCTGCGCGTCCGCAGCCAGAGCAGAGCAAATAAGCGGGTTAATAGGCGCAATCACTGCGCTTGAGTTGCTGTCCATGCAGAACGCTAAATTAACTTTATCATACCTATTATTAGATTATTATGATTTGAATTGTACATTATATTATTTATACTTCGGAACAAACGAAGGGAGGTTAATCGTAAAAAAATCGACTTCGAGATCCCCAATAGGTCCTTTAGAATTAAGAGGACTGTGAACCTGCGACTTTCCATACAAAAGGCGATAGCGATGTTCAGCTCATAAAATTTAACCGAATTTGACCAATTTTTTAATAAATTGTCAACCAGATCAAAAGCTAGGTTTATAATTATAAGTTTTTGTTTTTCAATAATTTTATTTGTCGTTCAGTGTTTACATACAAAACTAATTTCAGCAATTACTTGTTTATTTTTATTCAATTATTTAATAAACGAAACGTATAAAGCTGTACAAAAGGTTTGGTGCTGACTGTCAATCTATCAAAAAAATGGCAAAATCGGTTAACTTTTAAGAGGTGTATAAATCGCTATCGCAGTTTGTATGAAAAGTATAATTTTCGCCGTAGGCATAGAGCCGGAAATAAGTGAAAAAAATCGTATATGTTTGTATTTATGTTTTTTTTACTATAAATTTGAGTGCGTTAAGTGAGTGAGTAAGTGAGTGAGTGAGTGATTCTTTAAAAAAAAAATGTGTACACCTATAGTTGGTACAAAACATTTCGTACCTACGGAAAATGTATGAACTTTAATGTGTATATATATATGCGATTCCGTTGTCAGCTCTACAGCCTGAACGGCTGAAGTGATTTAGATGAGATTGTTTACATTAGATAGAGCTTTATTGTAAATCTCCAAAAAGATACAACGATAACGGGAACGGGCCTCCAGTCTCCACCCCTTTGTTTTTATATTTCCTCTCTAGCGTTAACAAAGCGTTACGTTTCTTCATTATGTGCAGACGTTAGCTTTCCTATTCTTGCAATTTGGGGACTTCAGGGAGAGAGTGAATATGAATTAACGTATGAATATTTTGTATATGTATTTATTTATATTGATGTAAATAATAAGGCGCTTTGCACACGACGGGACGGGGCGGGGCGGACCGGTCAATTTCGCCGCCAACGAGAGCACAAAGGGAATCCTATACTACCAACGCACATGGAGGACAAAAAGACCGCGCCGGCCGCGCCGCCTCCATGTGCGTTCGTAGTATACGATAAGTTGCGCTCGAGCGCACTCACATATTTTTAAAATGTTTGGATTGGTTAGGTTACTAACGGTGGCACCAGACATGCAGACATGCAGACATGCAGAGCTCGCGATGGAACGCCCGCCGGGCAGATCATGATCGCCCCA